>JAUESR010000116.1:0-81014 GCA_030914345.1 Drosophila koepferae
TATATACTGTGTGGGGTGTGCGACGTCTCTTTCTGCCTGTTGTATTCATTTTCACAAAATCATTATACCCTGAATTCCCATTTTCAATAGGTTCAGGGTATAACAGGTAAGAACGTTGCAGTTGGGTCCAACAAATTGCGTGATACTCTGTTTCCATTGGGGCATTTTATTTATTTAATAAACATTTCTGAAACGAAATATTTAGACAATTAGCAAACGTACATGGCAAGCAGCAAACGTTTTTCCTATACATACATGCAGATTTACACATGTACACTTTATACGAGTATACACACGATTTTCTGTGTATGCATACAAAAGTTTGCATGCCAGAATATTCTAAGAATTGTGACTGAATTGTGAATTTTTCGATCGTTACTTTAGTTTTGTCAGAAGGCGCACCAGCAATGCCTTATTTGTTTTTAGCTGCAAAAGATCAAATCAGCGTTTCCGATTTGCCACGCTGCTAGTGGGCTAGCGTTTTTCGTATACATGCATACACACATACAGTGGCTCACAGCTTATTTGACCCACCGTCAAATAAAAATTTCGAATGCTTATATCTATGAAACGAGTAGAGATTTTTTAAAAATTTAAACGCACATTTGTTTATTAGTATTTTTAAAAATAACAAGTAAGAAGGCTGTAGTCGAGACGGCTCGACTACGAGATCCCCTGAACCTTGCCAAAAAGTGATACTCTTCTTATTTACGCACTTATGAGCGCGCGCTCTGCTAACTGCGCAGTTGCTGCCGTGGCTTGGGGGTGGGCTGGGCTGAACTTTGGACGCTTATAACTCCATTTCTAGAAGGACGATCTTCAGGAAACTTTCGGAATATATTAAGAGCATCTAAATGTACCTATTTGCCAAATTGCAAGTCTCTAGTATTTGAAATGCGTTTTTTTTTCAAATTGAGGGCGAAGGGGGCGTGGCATCCAAAATCTGAAAATTACATAATCTGCGTATTCATAATATCTATCTAAAAATATTAATTTATAGTCTCTAACTAAAACGGTGTAGAAGTTACGCCCAAAAAACCAAAAAAATGTAAACGAATTTTCGATTTTTTTTATCGATAATTTGGAAATGTGATGAGTTATCGAAAAAAACAAAACAAACTCGTACTGCGTAGCTAACATACGAGTATTCATGTAAAATTTCAGCTCTCTAGCTTTTGTAGTTTCCGAAATCTCGACGTTCATACAGACGGACAGACGGACAGACAGACGGACAGACAGACGGACGGACGGACGGACGGACGGACGGACGGACGGACGGACGGACGGACGGACAGACGGACAGGGCTAGATCAACTTATTTTTCGATGCTGATCAAGAATATATATACTTTATGGGGTCTGTGACTTCTCCTTCTGCCTGTTACATACATTTTCACAAAACTAGTATACCCTGAATTCCCATTTTCAATGGGTTCAGGGTATAAAAAAAAAAATTCATTTATTCATTCCTAATGAAAAAACAATAACAAAGTTACAAAAATTAAAACTTTTCAGCTTTTTAAGCTCACAGCTTATTTGACCCACTCGAGATTATGCACAGTATGTTTAAAATTACGGCTAGTTTTAAAAAATTTAATATTTCGTATGGCCCCCATGTTGATCTATTACAGCTTTAAGTCTTTTAGGAATTGATTCCACCAATTTTTTTGTGGTTTCGGACCCGATTTTCCCCTACTCCTCCATTAATGCAATTTTTAGGTCATTTTTGTTGGAAATATTTCTGGACCTGATATTCTCGTCTAAAATGGCCCATAAATTTTCAATCACATTGAGGTCTGGTGACTGTGCTGGCGGTTTGAGGTTATGTGGGCAGTTCCATATCAGCCAAGACTGAACAACACCCGATGTGTGTTTTGGGTCATTGTCCTGATAAAAAGTGAAATCATTTCTTATGGCGAGATCTTCAGCACTTTGGATAAGATTTTCTTTTAAAATATTTAAGTACATATTTTTATCCATTGTACTTTCAATAAAAGCCAGTCTACCGACTCCTGAGGCAGACATACAGGCCCAAACCATCACAGATCCTCCACCATGCTTAACTGTGGGTTTTAGATGCTTGTCTTGCAGCTCGGTATTCGCTTTCCTCCAGACGTAGGGCCTTCCATCCGAGCCAAAAATGTTAAACTTAGACTCGTCAGCGAAAATAACTTTATCCCAATAGCTACTGTCCTTGTTAACATACTCTTTGGCGAATCGGAGCCGGCTTTCCTTATTTTTCTTATTGATAAATGGCTTCTTGCGAGCAATTCTACCATGTAAATCATGGTGGCGGAGAATACGACGAATGGTTTCTGCACTGCTTGACTTGCCCAGGTGTTGCTCAATCTGGCTAGCCAGTTTTGGAGCAGACAAACTCGGGTTTTCTTTAATTTGGCGCAGAATATGTCGCTCATCTGTGTCATTGAAAATTTTGTTTGGAGCACTTCTACCCTTATTTACCACTCTATTTTCAAAAACAAATCGGTTTATGATATTTTTTACTGTTGATTCCGGTAAATTAACAAATTGAGCTATTTTGCGCCGAGAAATTCCATTTTTGAAGTGGTTTAGCACCAATTCCCGTTGCTCTATGGTTGTGCGCTTTCCCATTATTGCAAACACGTCCTTCTCTCACAAAATTCAATTTAAAATTGTGAAACTTCTACAAATTATCTTTGCGAATGCAATGATCAAAACAAAAACCCAAAAAGAACCGCTACTTTCCATTCTAAACTATCGTAACGGCACATTAAACAGCTTGGGTCAAATAAGCTGTGAGCTTGAAATCATGAATTATTTTGGTTATTGTTATTTTGCTATTGCTTTTGTTTAAAGAATGAATAAATGAATTTTGTTTTAATTTTTAAAAATACTTAAAAACAAATATGCGTTTAAATTTTTTAAAAATCTCTATTCGTTTCATAGATATAAGCATTCGAAATTTTTATATGACGGTGGGTCAAATAAGCTGTGAGCCACTGTACATATGTAGCAAGCATTTGGAAGACTGTGTTAACAGAAATCGTCTTGAGGAGTCTTTTCTAAGTCGCCTTGATGATTAAAAAATTATTAATCTCATGAACGATCGAAAGAAGACTCATAAATGACACTTCTATATGCTCAAAATATGATTGGTTGAGAATACAAGAACATACATATGATTAAATTATGACTCGAAAAAGAGTCATAAATGATTAAAAAGACGAGTCATAAGCGACTCATCAGGAAGAGTCGCGGCTTGGGTACCATTTTCTCCCGACGGGGGTGTCATTTATGATCAGAAAATGAGCGCATATACATGTATGACTATTTTCGGCCAGTGCGTGACTCATAAAAGGCTCATTTATGCTCTGTTAACATCAAAAATGCTTGCATTGACTGTGTAAACATATTGTAAGAATTGCGATTGCATTTTTCATGTTATTTTAAAATAACCTATGTTCAAATTGTGCTTTATTGAAAACTTATTACTTTTATTTATGAAATTCATTAATATTTGTATATTTATGTTAAAATGTTTTCTGTCATCTTAGCAATTGCTACTAAGCTGTTTGCATGCCTGGCATACGGGCGCACGCATTTTTCGATTTGCCACGCTCCTAGTGGGAGGATGATGAAAATTTTTACACTGAGTATACATACAGTCGAGGAAAAAAGTCAACATACAGCACAAATTTTTCGATATTTCGGATTTTTGCAATGAAAATCAAAAAAGTTGGTATGCCATTATTTCAGGTCTCAATGGATAAGTTTATTAACAAAAAAAAAATTGAATTCATAATTCATTAACAACAATAAGAACAAAAACTTAAAAAATGCACAAGAAAAAAGTCTACATACAGCCATTGAGCTTTTGTGTTTGAGATTCATATTTGTAGAAATATTAGTAGTTCTTTGACTTTTAATATTTGGTTGGTCCACCATTAGCATCTATTACAGCCTGTAGTCGCCGGGGCATCGATGCTACCAAATTTTCGGTAGTTGTGGGCGGAACTTTGGCCCAAGCACGAATCAGGGCGGTTTTGAGACTTTCCTGACTGCTAATATCCTCTTTCCGTACCAATCTTTCTAAAATGTCCCAAAGATGTTCGATTGGGTTAAGGTCTGGCGATTGGGGTGGTGAATTGAGTTGCCTTGGGGCATAATATAGCAACCAATCACGCACAACATGTGCGGTATGCTTTGGATCCGTGGATCCTGTATGTTCAAAATTTTCAAATTCAAGTCTCGAGGTCTAATAGCACCGAAAAATATTGCGTTCATACGGACAGACGGACGGACAGCCAGACGGACATTTCACAAAACCAATACTCTTCTTCCCTTTCTGGGAACAGAGTTTAAAATGTGAGCAGTGGGCGTGCAGGTGAGTGTGTAAAGGGCGAATGCAATTGAAAGACGTCGCTCGAATAACTAAAGAGCAGTCAAGAAAAGCAAGTGGGAGGCAATCAAGCGAGCAAATAAATAAAGAAACGTGAGACAATGCGCACCTGAGCAATAACAACAGCAATGACAACAACAGAAAGAAAAGAAAACAACAAAAAGTAAACAATAAGCAAAACGAGAAGAACGAACAAGAATGGGAAGGGGTGGTGGTCGTTATGGCCGAAGTGGTGGCTTAGCAAAAGAACAACTCTGAGCAACTGAAATTGAAAATGCTAACATCGCTGCCAATCACTCGAAAAACTCGAAATGAATTCAATTGAAAAAGTTGAAAGTCCTTAAAGGGTAAGAGAGAGAGAGAGAGAGAGAGAGAGAGAGAGAGAGAGAGAGAGAGAGAGAGAGAGAGAGAGAGAGAGAGAGAGAGAGAGGGGGGGGGGCATAGAACAAGTAGACCCTTTCTAGCTCTCTGCCCTCACTCTCTGTGGCTTCATCTAGCATGTCTCTCGCTCTTTTAGTGTGTGTCGTGTAAAGGCATTTAATATTGCGACCGACCATCAGCTAACGGCTGCCTCTGTCCCACCTCTACCACCGCCACATGCAATTACCTCTGACCCTCGCCCTAACATCATATCACAAAGCCAATGGCAATGCTAACAATTACACAATTTCTTGTTTGCGTTGTGCTGCTGTTTGATAAGCGAACTGATAAGAGGCAGTCGCCTCGGCACACTCACACACACAATTGTATGTACTTATATCTGTATATGTATCCGCTTGTGTGTCTGTGCACAGGTAAAGTTTGTTTGGGACTACCAAGCAGTCAAAACTGTTTAGCACATATAGATATGCTTACCTGGCTCGAGATGAGCAGATGCCCAAAATTTGCGACTAGTTCATTCTTATACATATTTTAGTTTTTTTTTTTTTCGATAACTCATCCCCTTTCTAAACTATCGATAAAAAATCGAAAATTCGTTTAAATTTTTTAGGGTTTTTGAGAATAACTTCTACACCGTTCGAGCTAGAGACTTCTGAAGATGCAAAAGCTAGGGAGTTCATTCTTTTTGTGTTAGGTCCGTATATTCAGGGGGGAATCGGCGACCGGAATCCAAAATCTGACAAAAACCGAAATTGTAATAAATTAGTAACTATATATATATATAGAAGACTTGGAGACTCTAACTCTAAAGATGAATTGGATGTAATTTTATAACTGGTTCCCGATAAAGTTTTTTATCGATAGCTTTGGAAATATACGAGTTATCGTACTCGTACTGCGCATGCAATATACAAACTAGTGATGTAAATTAGAATGAAAACATCGATGTCGATGTCCGTCTATGTGTTCAAAATCAAACATCGATGTTGGGTTGATACATCGGATTGAAAATTCGATGCATCGATGTATGGCCGATGCTTTAAAACATTTCCGTTTGACAATAAAACGAATATTTAATGTTTTTATTTAAACTGCTTTCATAGCGTTATTATCATACAAATCCCAAACACATAAAGGGTCGCTTTCAAATGCGGTTAACTGCATTCGAGGATAAGCACTTATTTCTAAATCCATGTCCACATTCGGATTATGACGTTGAGCAAGCTCATAATGGTGGTTCCAAAAAGATATGGAGCTCACGGTAGTCTGTGGTATGACTTCATTGGTTCAAATAAGGATTTTAATTTTCATAAGTGCGTTGGCACATGCCGAAGGATCACTAAAATTTCAAAGATCAGTTCACTGATCACAAAATGGCAATGTAATGTTATTATGAAATTAAAGCATTGATGTTTTACAAAATATCGATGCATCGCTCAGCATCGGTATCAGCGTAAACATCGAAAAACATCGGAAAAGTCAGTAAAAAAAAAAAACATCGATGCTCGATGATTTTTTACATCACTAATAGTGCTGGAGAAACATCGATGTTTGACGACATCGATGTTTCGATGTTTTGCAATAAAAAACATCGATGTATCGATGAAACATCGGAAAAAATTTTGTATTATAAACGTATTCAATGTTAACAAAATTAAATGGTATATTTGATTGAAATTTATTCATCATTTCACAAATTCAAAACTTAAAATTAAATAAAAGAAAGAAAAACAAAATTAAATAATAAATAATAAATAAAATAAATAAATAAATAAGTGCACATTTTTTCTTACCAAGCTCACAACACGTTTTCTGCTTAATTTAGTTGATCGTTGTTAGCAACTTAGAAGTGTTGCCAGTTTTTTCTAAGAAACAATGTGGTAACATACTTAAAAAACCTGAAATTTTGGGGAAAAAATCTGGCAAAAAATGTGAAGTTTTTTGCCTTTTTTTAAGGTTTTTTTTTTACGAAAAGTCCAGTGTTTCGTCCTATTCGTGACAATTATTATCTTTATTGCATTCTTCTATAGTGCGAATCATATTTTAATAGTCACGACAGCATTCCTTCTTAATGTATATAAGTTGATTCGTCAATCAGAATGGTATATTTTGTTTCGCCAATATCGAAAGCAACATTTTGTTTTGTGAAACTTCACAGAACTCCCAGATCTATTACTAAAATACATATTTCAAGCACCAATTGGTTATGTGATCAACTGGCAGCTATACTAAATTTGCAATGACTGCAATATACAAATATATTCTCGTCTTATCATTTAAGTCTTTTCGCAGCCAGCATTTGAATTCCACACATTTGAACACATCCTGGCACTACAATGAACAACAATTAATTGTACATACATTCTCTAAAATATGTTAAAGTGCTAAGAAAAATAAGCGGAAAAAATTTAAATATTTTTTTAAAAAGCCAGAATTCCCGCTGCCCGCTGTTTTGGATAAATTGGATAAATTTAGTGGATGGAACATTTTTTAAAAACATCGATCATCGAAAAAAAAACATCGATGTTTCTAATTTTTTTAAAAACATCGATGTATCGATGTTACATCGATGTTGCGCCCAGCACTAATCACTAATACGAACCTAACACAAAAAGAATGAACTCTCTGGCTTTGTTTCTTCGGAAATCGACGCGTTCCTACATACGGACGCACGGACGGACGGACATGGCTATATGAACTTTTATCGTCACCCTGATCAAGAATATATATACTTTATGGGGTTTGCCACGCCTCCTTCTGCCTGTTACATACATTTTACAAAACCATTATACCCTGATTTCCCATTTTCAATGGGCTCAGGGTCCGTCCGTCCGTATGTATGAACGCGTCGATTTCCGAAGATACAAAAGCTAGAGAGTTAATTCTTTTTGTGTTAGGTCCGTATATTGCACTCGCAGTACGAGCTTGTTTCAGAAATTGGATAACTTGTATAATTCCAGAGTTATCGATAAACGAATATATCGAGAATCAGTTATAAGATTATATTTAATTCATCTTTAGAGTTAGAGCCTCCAAGTCTTCTGCATATATATTAGAGGTGCCAAACTATCGATGGCACTATCGTCACCATCGATGGTAGGGCACTATCGAGCTACTGAACTATCGATGGTTAAGTTGGACGATAGTCAGACGATAGAAAATGTGAACGTTTTGTTGTTTTTCAACAAAAATCTTTCGTTATAATAAATAAATCATATTATAGTTTTAGCTTCTAAGTCTTTTATAGGGCTTTTGTATTTTTAGCTTTTCCCTTAAAATATAATTTTATAAAATGTAAGCAATGTTCCTTGAATTTATAAGATCAATATTTTGGCAGAAGAGACCCATAGCCTGTACTCTTACTCTATTTTTCCAAATGTAAATCACTCACACTTGCGAAAATATATAGTTGTTTTAAAGTGTTCCTTATGAATTAAAATAAAATTGAAATTATTTGTTTTTTCTTACAAATTTCAAATTTATTTTCAATCACTGCTTTTTTTATTGCGACTATCGACCACTATCGATGATACTATCGACCACCATCGATGTTTGAAAAATTACTATCGTCCACAATCGATGGCGCCCACCATCGATAGTTTTGCACCTCTAATATATATAGATACTACTTTATTACAATTTCGGTTTTTGTCAGATTTTAGATTCCGGTACTGCTCATAACTCCAAATTGTATGATGTATTTGCTTAATGAGTCTCTGAATCTATTAATAGAATTTTTATAATACCAATATTTGCATCGATTTCTCAGCAATATGTGGATGATTTTCACAATAGCCTTGCGCAACAGTCGATATACCCGGTTTGTATATTCTGAGTGAGTACAGGGTACAAGAAATAAATACAGTCGAGTCTCGATAATTCGATACCCCTCTAAATTGAAAACCTCAATATTTCGTAAGAAACTGCTGGTCTCTAGAAAAAACTTCGTTAATTCGTAAAAATTCTAAACATTTTGGTCCCCTCGCTAATTTGTAATTTTTCTGCCTACTGGGCCATGATCTCTTTAATTATATCTCTTATAATTCGTTTCGAAACCTTTTATAATTCGTAATTTCGTTTCGTAACCTCTTTAATTCGTAATTCTTGATTTTGCTGGAAGTTAAACTACCGTTAGGTCTCGCAGACTATTATGCATGGCGCCTTTTTGTCGCTTCATGTGCGAAATTTCGTTCTCTCACTGGATTTACATTAGTTTGCTCATTTTGTTTGAAGCGTGAAGACGATTCGTTAAAATGTCAAGAAAACGTTCTCATAGGGTTTTTAGACTCTGTTCCCTAAAAGGGAAAAAGATTCTATTGGGTTAGTGCAATGTCCGTCTTGTAGTCCGTCCGTCTGTCCGTATGAACGCAATATTAGAGCTAGAGACTTGAAATTTTAAACATATACTCATATATGCTCCCGGATTATAAAGTGTTAAAATTTTCCCGATCCGCCCACTAGGAGCGTGGCAAATCGGAAAATTCTTGCGCCCGTATGCCAGTAATCATACTAGATGATGAGCTAGAGAGTTGCAATTTCGAATGTATATTCGGGGTTACAACCCAAGTTCAAAAAGCTATGGCGGATATATCTACGCCCATTGGGGGCGTGGTAAATCGGGAAAAACGTATCTTCTACATCGTCAAAGCTAGAACGCTGAAAAATGGCATGCGAGTTAATGTTATGGTTCTAAGATCGATCAAAAAGTTATATTTATTTATTTATTTTTTGAAATTTTGCATGTAAACTCGGGTTGACAACTCAAGATCAATAAGCTATGGATATATCTGCGCCCACAAGCGGCGTGGCAAACCGCAAAAGTTTATATCTCCTACAGTTTTAGAGCCTTAATCTTCAAAATGGGATGGTTCAGTTGCTAATGGCGTCCTCTATCGATAACCCAAAAATAATTTTTCAGCCTCTTTGGGGGCGTGACATATCGAAAAATACCCTGTAATTTTCACATTTTAGGAGTGTAACCAACCAAATTTTGCAGTTATGTTAGCCGCGCGTTTCTAAGAACTGGCAAAAAAATTATGCGTCTACCCCAACTGCATAATTCATGCTTATAATAGCTTAGTAGTAATTGCTAAGATGTTTATAAATTATTATCAATTGGCAGTAAGTATTTTATAATAAATATACAAATATTAAATATACAAATATAAAAAAAGTTAAAAAGTAACTATTTTTGGAAAAAAGTTTTCTGCGGGATTCGAACCCACGCACCTAAGTACAGCTTGTATAGCGCCTACCACCAGCGCCACTGTCCCGATCCGAGCTTCGTTAACTAAAAACAAGATGTAATCGTTAGCTAAACCTAAATAATTTCACTGCTAAAGCAGCTTGTGACAAAACTTACAATTCAACCGCAAACTATCGATTGCACTATCGTCACCATCGATGGTAGGTCATTATCGAGCTGCTGAACTATCGATGGTTCAAAGTTGGACGATAGTTGGGCGATAGAAAATGTGAACGTTTTGTTGTTTTCAAACAAAAATCTTTCGCTATAATAAATAAATCATATTATAGTTTTCAAGCTTTAGCTGTTAAGTCTTATATAAGGCTTTTGTATTTTTATCTTTTCCCTTAAAATGTAATTTCATAAAATGTAAGCAATGTTCCTTAAACTTATAAGTTTAATATTTTGGCAGAAAACACCCATAGCCTGTACCACTAACCATACAACATGTATGGGGCGAAGGGGGCGTGGCATCCAAAATATGAATTCCCATTTTCAATGGGTTCAGGGTATAAACACACACACACACACGTACAGGCAAGCAAATTAGATTAAAAGTCAAACCATGGCTGCCAGTGCCTGCTGTGCCTGTGGAGGTTCAACGACATATGACGCAGCGGCGTCTAATTGGATTTGCAACTGCGAGTGGCCGCAGTGCGTGGGCGTATGGGCGTGAGGCAAAGGACTAGCCAGAGTAGAGAGCACGACCTAGAGCCAAGATTGAGCAGCTGCTGCTACATGATTGCGTCATGTTTTGGACGCTGCATTCCCCATTCTGGCCGCCCCTTGATGCAATCAGCACCCCAAATCCAAATTTTTAATTAAACAAAAACTAATAAAACCTGCTTGACTGTGCGATACACTGCACACAATTAGACTGTATCTTGTATCTACAGCTGAAACATACCCTTTAAATAGAGTTTGTATAATAATTAAAAGACCTTTGCTTATCGATAACTATACTGATATAGTCATATATTAGTTATCGATTCTTGAGTAAGTTAACTTTGTCTTTCAATACATATGACTTTTCTTGTATTTACATTGTACACTCTATTGAAGTTCAAGGAATAGAATGAGTTATGAAATTCGTACTAAATTCTGTAGTTATCGATTAATATAAGTAGCTTTACCAAGCAAAATCTTTGCAATTTGTTTATATGGATTGCAGGGTATGAAAAATTCAAGGGCGTCAAAATGAAATTAAAGCCGACACTTGAGCGCTTGGGCGTATGGCTCAATGACGTGTGGTCGTTGGGGAATGTGGGCTTGCCAAGTTGCAGCTGAAAAGCAATAAAAGTGACAGCCAAAATTGAGTGCGGGCAAAAGTAATGCTTCCCAGCTTTAAGGCAGATTGATGGATACTTGGATGGCTGGGTGGTTAGGTGGTTGGCCAGTTAAGTGGTTGGGCGGTTTGGGCTTTTTTGAGCTCTGGCGAAGACGTTGACAACAACAAACCGAATTTTAAAAGTAAAACATTTTCTCTTCTAAAATACATATATTTTTTTTAAAGAATATTAACAAAATAATTTGTAGTTGTGTGGAAACATTTTTGGTTGGTTTGGTCTATTAGAATGCATTTAATGTAATTGAAGCTAGAGAATTGAAATTTTACTGCATTTATATACTCCTAATCTACTCTGAAAATCATGACGATCGTTCATCTAGAAATGGAGTTATAAGCGTCCAAAGTTCAGCCCAACCCATCCCCAAGCCACGGCAGCAACTGCGCGGTTAGCAGAGCGTGCGCTCATAAGTGCAGAAAGAAGAAGAGTATCACTTCTTTCGCAGGGTTCAGGGTATCTGGTAGTCGAGCCGTCGACTGCGTCTACGCCCACTGGGGGCGTGGCAAATCGGCAAAGAAGTTTGTTGTGGCCAACTGCATAATTCATGCATATAATAGCTTAGTAGCAATTGCTAAGATGGCAAAAAGCATTTTAACATAAATATAATAATATTAATGAATTTAAAAAATAAAATTTATAAGTTTTCGATTAATAAATAAAAAGTTTCCAGCGGGATTCGAACCCAGGTCTTTTGAAAACAACATGTTAGCCAAACCCAAATAAATTCACAGCTGATCAGCTGACCAGCTGATCAGCAGCTTGTGACAAAACAAAACAATACAATCGCAATTCTTGCTATATGTATACACACTTGGATGTGTATACACATACAAACATCTGTGTATACATACATACATACTACATATATGCATGCATAGAAAATCTGCTTGCCACACAGCGTGGCAAATCGGAAAGCATAAAGCAGTTTTAGTTTTTGCTTAAATGCACAATTCATATACGTATGTTTATAAAGTAATTGGCAATCAATTGGCAGCAAGCATTTTATAATAAATATACAAATATAAAAAAAAATTAAATTAAACAAGTAAGAAAACTCTAGTCGAGAGTGCTCGACTAGATAATACCCTGAACCCAATTTTAATAAAATAAAATAATAATCTGTACTGTGGTTTGGTTTTTTGTAATTATCTTGAAAATGCATCAATTTTAGTGCTGAAAATGGCAAAAATTTAAATATATTGCTCTTGATTAGTACTCAAATTAATCCGTTTTCAAAAAACCAGTGTCGAACGTGACAAAAAGTTGACTTCTGA
Organism: Drosophila koepferae; assembly: GCA_030914345.1. Classification (NCBI taxonomy): domain Eukaryota; kingdom Metazoa; phylum Arthropoda; class Insecta; order Diptera; family Drosophilidae; genus Drosophila; species Drosophila koepferae. Next base: position 12,627 of record JAUESR010000116.1, read on the forward strand.
AGAATTACCCATATGGATAAATCAGAAAGTATACATAAGAATGTATGCGTGTAACGTTCAAAATGTACATATGTACATGTATATATACATATGTGTGTATGCATTGCCAAAAAAAAAAAAATAATAGATGGCGCAACGCGCTTATATTAGTTGAAATTCGAAAATTTTTTTATTATTAAATATCATTAAAAATAGACCCAACAAATAGACGTTCCTCGATTAACACGCATCACCTTAATTAACACAGACACTTCATAATTGTAAAAGAAATATATCAATGCCACTCGAAGCTGTAATAGCCATAATAAATAAGTTCACTGCTAAAGCGCCATCTAGCAAGTTTAAATTCTTAGACCATGCTAGGCTAGTTTTGAATATACATGTGTGCATACATATAGGAAAACCGCAGATGTCACGTGCTTTTGTTATTTGGGCAAACTTTCGGTTCATTATTTTCTGTTGACTTAACGGAATAAAATATAATTGAAGCAAAAACACTTTCAGAAATGATTCTATTAAATATTTGAAATTTAAAAAAAACGCACTTATTCACAATTAGTTTAACTACCAACTGACTTTCAAAGAAATCAAATACAAAAGAATAAATAATATTAAAGAAAGAAATAATAATAAAAAAAAAAAAAAATTAAAAATAAGAATAAGAAATTATGAAGGGCCTAGGCGAGACTCGAACCTGCGACACCCTAACATCCGTTGTATCTGCCTAGCCATCTACACCACGGCTCACTTAAACGGCAGAGTAGCGAAAACGAATGAATCGCCATATATGAAAAAAACTAAAGCAGACGCTGAAAATACAAATACAATTCAAAGACAATGCTAACGCAATTCAAAAACAATTTTGATTCCTAGAATATACACGCATAGCAACATAGAAAACGGCCCAAGATATTTTGTGTGTATATGTGCACACGCATATGAAAATTGATTTGCATTGCTCAACGTTGCTTGCATTTCCATTGTTATTTTAATTGTTTTAAAATTTATAAAATATATAATGGAATGTAATGAGAGTTTCAGCATATGATCTACATTATCTATTTAACATCTTAGGTTTTTTTTAGAAATCATAACTCTTTTACAATTAGCTTTACATGCGCAAATATGTACGATCGCAGCCTCACGCTGATTTACGCTTGTACACATATACATATGTATGTACATATATGTACATATGTACGCCTGCAATGCGTCTTGCTGTCTCTCTGCCTTGCTTGCATGGGTTTTGCTGCGTAAACTTTATAAACTAATAGTTCTGTTTCTAGATGGACAATCGTATTGATATGTTCAGATTAAGATTATGATATTCATATCTATATGCTAAACCAAACTGCATGTCTCTAGTATTTGAAATGCATTTTTTCACATTTGTGGGTGGTGGGGCGAAGTGGGGACCGGAATCCAAAATCTGACAAAAACCGAAATTGTATTAAATTAGTATCTATATATACGCAGAAGACTTGGAGACTCTAACTCTAAAGATGAATAAGCTAGAATCTTATAACTGGTTCCCGATAAATTCGTTTATCGATAACTTTGCAAATATACGATTTATCGAATTTCTGAAACAAACTCGTACTGCGCGCGCAATATACGGACCTAACACAAAAAGAATGAACTCTCTAGCTTTTGTATCTTCGGAAATCGACGCGTTCAAACATACGGACAGACGGACGGACGGACAGACGGACGTACGGCCGGACAGACAGACGGACATGGCTATATCAACTTTTCTCGTCACCCTGATCAAGAATACATATACTTTATGGGGTCTGCCACGCCTCCTTCTGCCTGTTACATACTTTTAACAAAACCATTATACCCTGATTTCCCATTTTCAATGGGTTCAGGGTATAAAAATAATAATTTTTGAAAAAAAAAGTTTTCTGCGGGATTCGAACCCACGCACCCAAGTATAGCTTGCATGGCGCTTACCACCAGCGCCACTGCCCTGATCTGTGCCGCGCTAACTAAAACCAAATAAGACATTGCTAGAGCGTCTCTGACAAAACTAAAGTAACAATCGAAAAATTGCCAATTCAGTCACAATTCTTAGAATATTCTGGCATGCAACCTTTTGTATGCATACATATCAGTGTTGCCAACTTTTGTCGAGCAAAAAAAGCTGTTTTTAGTGGGAAGATTGTAAAAAAAAAAGCTGAAATTTTGTGAGAAAAAAATCTGAAAAAAGGCTGATTTTTTTGATTAGTTTTCTGGGCTATATTTTTACAGATAGTTCAATAATTCATCTACTTCATGACATATATTTTGATAATGTTTGAGCATTTTGTTCTATGCAGCTTCAAAGAACTCCTAGATCCATCACTAAAATGTTTCGCGCACAAATTTTATATGTGGTCAACTGGCGAAATCGCCGAGTGTTGTGCCACAAATAAACACAGCGCTGCCTCCTGCACAGCCATTTTTGTAGTAACTCCAACAAAAGGTTTTTTTTTTTTTTTTGCTGAAATCCTCTTCCTGTATGTTGTTGTTTTTAGTGCTAGCATGGACACGCAAATCACTTAACTTGGCAGTTATACTGCATTGGCAATAACTGCAATATACTCGCGTGTTATCATTTACGTCCTTCCGCATCCAACACTTGAATTCGTGGCTGTTAAGCCATATATCTCGGCATTTTTGCTTATAATCTTTAGGCATTCTTACGTCTTGTTTCCACAGAATCAAAGAGTTCAATAACAATGTTCACAAAAAAATCAATTGAGCTATTTGAACGAACTTAGTTCGATATTCTAGTTTAATAATCAAAATTCTGCTAAGCTAGTTCCACTATAATATCGATTTGATCGTTCATTAAATATTTAACTAGTGAACTATTTGGTTTTTATTCAACTACAATGAACAACAGTTCATTATACATAAGATTAATCGCTAGAAAAATTATAAATTGCTCAATAAAAAAAAGCGGAAAAAAAGTTATTTATTTTTCAAAAAAGCCAGAATTCCCGCTTCCCGCTGTTTTAAAAATTTTCCCGCAATTTGATTTTCAAAAAAGCCAGATTTGACGGGAAAAAAGCTGATTTGGCAACACTGATACATATGTATGTATGTAGAAAATTGTGTGTATACTCGTATAGTGTGTACATGTGTAAATCTGTTTGTATTTATGTATATATGTATGTATAGGAAAAACGTTTGTTGCTTGCCATTGTCGAAATATTTCGTTAATCAAATGTTTATTAAATAAATTAGATGCACCTATGGGAACAAAGTATTTCGCTGTTAGTTGCGCCTAACTGCAACGTTCTTACTTGTTTTATATTCGTTTATTAACAAATTTATATATGTATTACATTATGCTTATGAGTTATGAATTATCGTGACTAATTATAGCGCACGATGCTTGCGGGATGGCCGTAATGCATGGCTTAGCCTGGGACAGCTCATATTCTTAAACGCTTCAGTCTGCGGAGCTCCATCATGACCGTGGCAGCGAAGGTGCTTGTTAGATTCCAAGCTGCCTCCGATTCCAGCTTGACGTTGACTATATTGAAGTAGCTCTTCACTATCTCTTTTAGATATTTAGGGATATTATATTGTGACATCGCATAAAGTATCATATCCCAACTAGCTGTGTTGAAGCACTAACCATACATATGGTTAGTGGATGAAGGCATTCTTTACATCAAGAGTCGAAATGATGCAGTAATGGTTTGTTCCGTGCTTCCATCTGTGTGTGTGTGAGTATATGTATATAATATCATCTAACATTTTGTGTTGTTCGATTTGTTCGACTCGTATAGTGAACGTCAAACGGAAATGCCTTATTAATGAACATGTTTCGACACATATTCACCCAGGCACTCACACTCTTTCACTTTCATGCATACACATACACACATACAGACAGGGAGACATATGTATGTAGGCAATTTGTATTGCCTACAGTGTACGCTGTGCACGACAATCACAGTAATAGCTAAAATAAAGTGTACACCAGCTTTAACTATGCACACCGAGTATTTCATAATAAATTAAGTAAATTTTATTAAAGCTATATATATATATATATATATATATATATATATGTATATACTAGAAAACCCGGCGAACTCCGTTTCGCCACCAGATGGATTCGTTTTTTGTAACATTCCGTTTGGGGATTAAAAGATGAAGATAATATTTTTTTTTTTTCGATATTTGAAAAAAAAAAAACTGTATTTCATTTCACAACAGTAATGAATTAATTTTGATTACAAAAATGTAATTTAGTTCAACTTCTCTGAAATCGCCTGCCAAGAAAATCATCAAATTGCCAAAGATGTTATTATTTCGCCGAAGATCTTAACTTAAGTGCTTCAAGTGATTTCTTATGTGCCATTGTGCACTCATCCCAAACAATGAGCTTACATTGCTTCAACAATTTTCCCATTGCACTGGATCGGAAAATATTACTTGTTGGAGTATCAATTGTGTTTAAATTGAGTGGCAACTTAAGTGCAGAATGTGCAGTACGACCGCCATCTAGAAGAGTCGCCGCAATTCCAGATGATGCTAACGCCAAAGCTATGTCACATCTTGAGCGAATAGTGGCCAAAATCAATAAAATGATAAATGTTTTCCCTGTTCCTCCAGGTGCGTCCAGGAAGAATAGACCACCAGTATTATTGTCCATCGCTTGCATTAATGTTTCGTATACATGTTTTTGCTGTTCATTCAGCAACGGCACATTTTTTTGAACGAATTCCTGCAATGTATCAACATTGTATTGCAGCTCTCGATTTAATTCTTGGTTAAATGTATCGTGCATCGATCGATTTGGCGCAATCATTCCTACTTCAATCAGTAGCTTATTTATTATCCTCAATCAGAATCAATCCTTCATTGTAGATTTCATCGGTTATTTGCATGTCGGGATTGTTCGTTCGAATGCGCAAGTGATGCAAGATATGTTCACATATGTCGTCTTTGTATTTGTTCAATAACTGGATTGGTTGTGAAGGGAAACATGTGGTGATGATAATTGCGAACAGCGTTCATATTTGATACGCGTTTGAGGAAACAACTGAATCCGCAAGTGTTAAATCCCAATGAGAATCGTTCTCCAGCAAACCCAATAGCTGACATGCTTCTCGATATGTTTGGCATTGGTGGCCATTCACAGTTTTTAAATGCGCAAATGATTTTGGTCCACGTACATTTACCAACAGCAGTCGCAAATAAAAACATTCATCATTTGCTAAATGTACAACTGTGGGATAGCTTTCATGAATTTGAAATGAGAATAATCGCCACAGAGCTTCATTAGTACTGACGTATCTGCCTATTTGGAAGTTACTGATTTCGTCATTGGCATTTTCCGACGCAATACCAAACACAGCCATTTCGCTGCCTTTTGAAACGTACTTGCCCAAATATTTAACTAACTTGGCCGAATGACAACTCTCAACATTCACATGTGCTTCGAAAATTCGTGATAGCAGCGGACAATATGGTACAATGAAATCATTTCCGATCTCAATCTCTTGATTTTTATACCCTGAACCCATTGAAAATGGGAATTCAGGGTATAATGGTTTTGTGAAAATGTATGTAACAGGCAGAAGGAGAAGTCGCAGACCCCATAAAGTATATATATTCTTGATCAGCATAAAAAAATAAGTTGATTGAGCCCTGTCCGTCTGTCCGTCCGTCCGTCCGTCCGTCCGTCCGTCCGTCCGTCCGTCCGTCCGTCCGTCCGTCCGTCCGTATGAACGTCGAGATTTCGGAAACTACAAAAGCTAGAGAGCTGAAATTTCACATGAACATGCGTATGTTAGCTACGCAGTACGAGTTTATTTTGTTTTTTCGATAACTCATCCCATTTCCAAATTATCGATAAAAAATCGAAAATTCGTTTCCATTTTTTAGGTTTTTTGGGCATAACTTCTACACTGTTCCAGCTAGAGACTTCAAATTTATTTATTTAGATAGATATTATGGATACGCAGATTATGTAATTTACAGATTTTGGATGCCACGCCCCCTTCGCCCGCAATTTGAAAAAACGCATTTCAAATACTAGAGACTTGCAATTTGGCATATAGATAGATTTAGATACTCTTTATCTACTTTAAAAATTTCATAAAGATAGTCCATCTAGAAATGGAGTTATGAGCGTCCGAAATTCAGCCCAGCCCACCCCCAAGCCACGGCAGCAACTGCGCAGTTAGCAGAGCGCGCGCATCTAAGTGCGTAAAGAAGAAGAGTATCACTTTTTTGCAGGGTTCAGGGGATCTCGTAGTCGAGCCGTCTCGACTAGAGCCTTCTTACTTGTTAACTTTAACTTTGATAGTTCGACCATTATCTTCTTTTGAACGTCGACGATGGATTTAATGCACCGCATGGTCCATTGACCATCTGAGTCGTCACAATGTCGTGTGGATGGGGATCAGTGACTGGATCGGGAATTTCTGCTGATATTATGTCATCCACTTCATTTGAATCTAAATTGTTCTTCAACAAAATTAAGATGTGCGCATGCGGTAGTCCACGCTTCTGCCATTCACACCGAGTACATATGACAACGTGTGTCACCGAAAACTCTATACTTACTAAGAACATCCATCATAACTTTGAGTTTTTGCTTAAAGACTCTGGCGATTATGTCATGGCGATCTGGCGGTTTTTGGCCCGGGTCCAACTCACGTTCAATTTCCCTCCACTTCGGATTGCATGTGAACGTAATAAATAAATCCGGAGTTCCATAATTTTTCACGTACGTCATAGCGTCTTGAGCGTATTCATGCATGTGGCGTGGGCTTCCAATTTAAAATGATGGGAGAATCGTCAGGCGTCCAATATCCTGAACATTACCATCTGAATGAATTGCATCACGCAAGTGTATATAGTCCTCAGTTCGTAGCTTTGCCTGATTGAATCGAATGAACGCCAAACGTTCGGTCTCGACTTTGACATACATGTCGACAGCGAATTGCTGGAAGAGCCGACGGCACTTCAGAATGACATTCTCCTCATGCGTACGAATCATCATACGATACGCATAGTAATTCATTGCACTTAGATTTTGGTTCGTTGATATGCCTGAAAATGCAAAATGAAATGGATAATAGCAATAATTAGTGTGTTAATATTGTACCTGTAATTGGATCGACCATCTTCAACGTGATGTCGTATCCGTCTTGCCCTTGCCAATAAATGATTGGATATTGTAACGCATCGTACAAACGATGTGTCTCATTTACACGATGCATGATATTACTTCTGCGCTGAACAACAATGTCTCGTGATGTGGTTGGATCACCAACAATAATTGCAGCAACATCATCAACGATGGGTGCATTAAATCGTCGCACATGTTCACTTGTTGGGGTCCGATCTGCTCTTATGACAAATTTGTGTGTATCCGATGGCATTCGTTCCAATGCTGTTTTGAACATATTAACCACAGCGTTATTAGCGTGCAAAAATGCTTGCAACTGTTCAATAATTCGTCTCTTTAACTGTTGTATTCCCTGCATATTGCATCGCACATTCAGCTGATCCACCATTGACGAAATGAAATATATTTGCAGAAACTGATGCGGTTCATCTGGTGTTGGCACCATTGAACCATGCAAATGATGTATTTGCCCTTGTATCTGTGATGGCAGACAATTAAGATAGAATAATTACATGTTGCAATTGATTGTGTTGGTGTGATTGATTAGTGTGAGTGATTGGTTGTGTGTTTTGTATCTTTTACCTTGCAAGTTGGGTTGAAACCGCCTTCTCGAATGAGATTCGCTCCAAAAGAAGTCATGCGGAAGCAGTTATTGTATTCAAGGATACGTTGAAGAAAATGGTTGGAATCGGGATCAGTTCCTTCGAACAATTGTTTCAGTGGCTGTGGTGGTGTAAGTAATGGATCCAGTTTGACTTTTCCTCTTGCGCAGCACAATCTAGCCGTTTCTGTTTTGAACTTTAAGGCATTGCAATATCGGCATACAGTTGTCATTGGTCCAATTTTTAAATTGTCATCATCACTGTAGTTCGCAGTGGGATCATATTGGAATGCCAAGCGATTGTATGATGCCAATGATCTTCGTGTGCTCACGCGTTGTCTCAATCGGTTATTTTCTCTTATTATATCTTTCTTCGCTTAAGTTCTGTGAATACACTTGTTGCTGTCTTGCGTGTCTAGTACGGCGGCCGATGTTTGAACGTCGTGCTTTCGGCATTTTTGACTATGTAGAGTCTGGTGAATTTAACCTTAAATGCACGATCCGCATAATTTACACAGTTCAACTTACCACCTTAAGAACAAATACCTGCTGTTGAAGCTGAATAAAAATTTTCACAATACACGTGATTAAGTTAATGCTTTCAAACGAACTGTTAGGAAACGAATAACTTTAATATCAAATACCCAATTTCACAGTACCGATTTTACGTAAGCGTCATAGTGAACTAAGCGTTTGAAAAAACATAATGAAATTAACTGAACAGAGTGTTATGAGCTGAATTTGTACCGTCAGGAAGGGAAGTCCAACTTATTTTTATGTTTTTCTTATCTATTAACCTCATGGATCCCGAGAACTTTCCAACAAATGCGAAACCGTGGAAATCGGTTCGTGCGTTTGGAGCTAATCATCATCAGATCGGAAAACCCGACTTATTTTTATATATAATAACAAAGTCGGGTTTGTAATGATACTTATAACACGAGATCTGCTGGACCAATTTTCATGGTTTTTGATTTGTTGGATTTGTCTCTGCACCGAGTAGCAGAATATATCTTAACAAGTAAGAAGGCTCTAGTCGAGACGGCTCGACTACGAGATCCCCTGAACCCTGCAAAAAAGTGATACTCTTCTTCTTTACGCACTTAGATGCGCGCGCTCTGCTAACTGCGCAGTTGCTGCCGTGGCTTGGGGGTGGGTTGGGCTATACTTTGGACGCTCATAACTCCATTTCTAGATGGACTATCTTTATGAAATTTTCAAAGTAGATTAAGAGTATCTAAATCTATCTATATGCCAAATTGCAAGTCTCTAGTATTTGAAATGCGTTTTTTTTCAAATTGGGGGCGAAGGGGGCGTGGCATCCAAAATCTGTAAATTACATAATCTGCGTATCCATAATATCTATATAAATAAACAAACTTGAAGTCTCTAGCTGAAACAGTGTAGAAGTTATGCCCAAAAAACCTAAAAAATGGAAACGAATTTTCGATTTTTTATCGATAATTTGGAAATGGGATGAGTTATCGAAAAAACAAAATAAACTTGTACTGCGTAGCTAACATACGCATGTTCATGTGAAATTTCAGCTCTCTAGCTTTTGTAGTTTCCGAAATCTCGACGTTCATACGGACGGACGGACGGACGGACGGACGGACGGACGGACGGACGGACGGACGGACGGACGGACGGACGGACAGACGGACAGGGCTCAATCAACTTATTTTTTTATGCTGATCAAGAATATATATACTTTATGGGGTCTGCGACTTCTCCTTCTGCCTGTTACATACATTTTCACAAAACCATTATACCCTGAATTCCCATTTTCAATGGGTTCAGGGTATAAAAATAGTGAAAAATTGATGAATACTTGCAAAATGCGTTATTTTCCTAATTGTACTCTGCTCAGTTCATTTCATGTTTTTTCAAACGCTTAGTTAAGTGTGACGCTTACTTCATTGTGTTCACTGTGAAATTGGAAAATTGAGGTTAAAGTTATTCATTTCCTAACAGTTCAATACTGTAACAACTATTTATGTGTTCGTTCAGAAATGTATTATTACTATTAATAAAAATGCCGCGTCCTAGAAGATCTAATCTTTCCCAGTGGACCCGTAATGCAATTAGGCATCGGAATATCGCGAGGCAATCATCTGACGAAGAACGAGAAATCGCCCGAGAAGAGCGCCGCGTCAGTATGCAGCAAGGAAGGGCCTTAATTCGTGCTTCTCAAAGAGCAGCCCGTAAAACGGCTAGATCAGAAATGAGAAATCGTTGAGCTTATCGTACAGATGAACAGCTGAATAATCTTCGAAGTGCAAGAAGAAATGGTTCAAGTATTGATTTGAATCGAGCAGCGTTTCGATATGATTGCACCATCGACTACGAATTGCATTCTTTAGTTTGCATTGGTCCAATGGACGTTGTTTTCCAGCATTGTGGCGCATTGAACTTTGCTGGTGAAACGCCCAGTTTGTGCTGCCTTAGTGGTAAAGTGGCATTACCATTAGTGCAACGTGGATATGATCCACATGAACTAACCCTATCAGTTCAAACGAATGTACCACTGTTGAATCCTAAGCAGGGGGAAGTCTATTTTCTTTTCTTTTTATACCCTGAACCCATTGAAAATGGGAATTCAGGGTATAATGGTTTTGTGAAAATGTATGTAACAGGCAGAAGGAGAAGTCGCAGACCCCATAAAGTATATATATTCTTGATCAGCATAAAAAAATAAGTTGATTGAGCCCTGTCCGTCTGTCCGTCCGTCCGTCCGTCCGTCCGTATGAACGTCGAGATTTCGGAAACTACAAAAGCTAGAGAGCTGAAATTTCACATGAACATGCGTATGTTAGCTACGCAGTACGAGTTTATTTTGTTTTTTCGATAACTCATCCCATTTCCAAATTATCGATAAAAAATCGAAAAATCGTTTCCATTTTTTATGTTTTTTGGGCATAACTTCTACACTGTTTCAGCTAGAGACTTCAAATTTGTTTATTTAGATAGATATTATGTATACGCAGATTATGTAATTTACAGATTTTGGATGCCACGCCCCCTTCGCCCCCAATTTGAAGAAAACGCATTTCAAATACTAGAGATTTGCAATTTGGCACATAGATATATTTAGATACTTTTAATCTACTCTGAAAATTTCATTAAGATAGTCCACCTAGAAATGGAGTTATGAGCGTCCAAAGTTCAGCCCAACCCGCCCCCAAGCCACGACAGCAACTGCGCGGTTAGCAGAGCGTGCGCTCATAAGTGCGTAAAGAAGAAGAGTATCACTTTTTGGCAGGGTTCAGGGGATCTCGTAGTCGAGCCGCCTCGACTAGAGCCTTCTTACTTGTTTTTTTTTTGGGCTGAGGTAGGTAAAAAAGCTTTATGCACCGTCAGTCAGGTCGTCACTCTGCTGGTGTGTCGGACTGCATGACTGCTTACCGACTAAAAAAACCTCCTCTTCTATGGCTGAATTCCACCTTGGAACCGGGAACTATCCCGCATTAACCTTCAAGGTGGTGCCCTCAAATATGCTCTATCTGAGCGTTACCCTCTCTGTGCCTGCGTCCAGGTCATATTTCTTCCGCCGCACAAAATTGTTGGCGAAGTCACAGACTTTTTCTATGCTGCTGCACATTTTCTGTACTATTGTATCTACTTTGACTTCGCCGACAGAGCCTGGCAAGGCGGTTCTCTCTTCTGACCACCTTTCGCAGTCAAAGAAAGTGTGTTCTGCGTCGTCCATTGTATTTTCGCAGTAAATACAGCTGGATTCGTCCGTTTTCCCCATCTTATTTAGGTACTTTCGAAAGTATCCATGACCGGATAGCATTTGTGTAAGATAAAAAGACGTTTCACCGTGCTTTCTACTTATCCACTGCTCTAGATCGGGGATTACTTTTGCAGTCCATCTTCCATATCTTTCGGATGACCATCTCGCCTGCCAGGAGGCTATGGTTTGCTGTCGTATGATCTTTGCTGCCTGTTCAGAGAATTCTCCGCTTTGCCGGAGTTGCCATATTTTCTTGCGTTCTTGAGCAAGTAGGTCCACCGGTATGACTGCTGCTATCACGACTACTGCTGCTCCAGATACTGTGCGATACGCCGAAGTTATCCGCAAGACTGCTCATCTCTGCACGGATAACATCGGTTTTTGCCTTACAGCTGCCTGGAGAGTATCCGCCCATACTTCGCTACCATAGAGTAGTGTAGCGTTCGTCGTTTCCATAAGAAGTCTCCGTTTCCCTTCCGTCGGACCGTCAACGTTTGCCAAAAACGCCGAAAGTGAGTTTGCTATCTAGTCTAACGCCTAGATAGTTCACTGTCCTCTGGGTCCTTATTTGATTTCCGCTTACTCGCATCTCTATTTCGGTTGGAATCTGCTTTCCTGTAAACAGAAGTAACTCTGTTTTATGGGTGGCAAGTTCCAATCCTCGAGGGCTGAGCCAGGTCTGCGTGCGGATCATGACTTGGGTCAGTCTCTTTTGGGCTTCTGTGGTGTTTCTGGCAGTGATAACGGCCGCGATGTCGTCAGCGTATCCGATTACAAATGTTTCTTCAGGCATTTCCAGTCTTAGAATGTCGTCGTAGCTGATATTCCACAGGTCTGGTCCTAGGATCGACCCCTGGGCAGCCCCTCCAGTCACTCTATAGCGTTTTGTCCAGTCTGTGTGGCATACAGGAGAACTCGATCCTGCAAGTAGCTCCTCATCATATGCACTATGTACTCCGGTATTCGAAAGCGTTGCTCCAGGGAAACAAGCATATCGCTCCATCTAACACTATTGAAAGCATTTTTGACGTCGAGCGTTAGTAATAGAACCACTGGGCGCGAGTATGCATTTCCTCTTTTCGTTGCTCTGGCTGCCTGTACAACTTCATCAATAGCTCCCATTGTGGATTTTCCGGACCTGAAACCATGCTGTCTGGGGCTGAGTCCTCCAGCGGCATCTATTGCAGCTAGTAGCCTTGGTTTCAGGAGCTTTTCTAACAGCTCGCATACACAATGGACGGTATGCCGATGGGGTGTTGGGATCGCCTTTGCCTTTGCTGATGAGCACAAGTCTCGGCTCTTTCCATAGTTCTGGGAATAATCTTTCTTTTAGACATGCGTTATACATTCTAAGGACAAAAGTCGGTCGTCCTGTTGCTATCATCTTCAATATCTCTGCCGGTATATTATCTGGTCCCGGGGATTTTTTATTTTTTAGGGAGAGTGCCTCAATCTTGATCTCTTCCTCCGTAAAATTAGGAGCTGAGCTATGAGTTTCTTCGGCTGCCCGCGCATTCGTTTCGTGAATGTGTGTTGGGAATAGTGTTTCCACTATGTGGTCCATTGTTTCATCATCCACGTTTGGCGTTGCTCCAGAGTTCCTCAATTTTTTCATGACTACTTTGTAGCCAAGTCCCCAAGGATCTCTGTTTACATCTTTGCAGAGTTCCTTCCACTTATTTTGTTTATTTTGTTTGCTGCGAGCGATAGCAATCGACAGCTCCTTTCTCGCATTCTTCGCTGCAACCGCTTCTAGAATAAAATTTCCAGTGCGTCGTGCTCTTGTCAGTTTTCTTCTGTATACATTTATTTATTTAAGAGCTAACTTATTAATAATAAAATTAAAGGCTAGCTTAGTACTATGGCTTTGGCGGCAGGGGCCTTCAGCTCTAGAGTTGAATTTATGAGTGTATTTGAAGGGAGCGTTTTTTTTATACCCTGAACCCATTGAAAATGGGAATTCAGGGTATAATGGTTTTGTGAAAATGTATGTAACAGGCAGAAGGAGAAGTCGCAGACCCCATAAAGTATATATATTCTTGATCAGCATAAAAAAATAAGTTGATTGAGCCCTGTCCGTCCGTCCGTCCGTATGAACGTCGAGATTTCGGAAACTACAAAAGCTAGAGAGCTGAAATTTCACATGAACATGCGTATGTTAGCTACGCAGTTCGAGTTTATTTTGTTTTTTCGATAACTCATCCCATTTCCAAATTATCGATAAGAAATCGAAAATTCGTTTCCATTTTTTAGGTTTTTTGGGCATAACTTCTACACTGTTTCAGCTAGAGACTTCAAATTTGTTTATTTAGATAGATATTATAGATACGCAGATTATGTAATTTACAGATTTTGGATGCCACGCCCCCTTCGCCCCCAATAAAAAAAAAAAAACGCATTTCAAATACTAGAGACTTGCAATTTGGCATATAGATAGATTTAGATACTCTTAATCTACTTTGAAAATTTCATAAAGATAGTCCATCTAGAAATGGAGTTATGAGCGTCCAAAATTCAGCCCAACCCGCCTCCAAGCCACGACAGCAACTGCGCGGTTAGCAGAGCGCGCGCTCATAAGTGCGTAAAGAAGAAGAGTATCTCGACTAGAGCCTTCTTACTTGTTTTTTTTTTTTTTTTTTATGTTTTCCTTTGTTATTAGAGGTATAGGTTTGTTAATTTTAAGTATTTCAGGATGTTTGATGCGTTGAAGGAGTGGTGTTGGCTAAGCATTGGAGGGGGTTGGTGTTATTGAAAATTGCTTCTCTTTGAGGTTTTAGTGTACTGCAGTTGGTGAGGATGTGCTCGAGTGTTATGGTGTCGTTGCAGAGGGGGCATACACCGGGAGATTTATCTATGTAGTGTTTGTGGGTTATTTTGGAGTGTCCGAGTCTCAGTCTAGTTATTATTGTTTGGTCTTTTCTCGAGAGGTGTAGTAAGTTTCTTTTAAAAATATGGTAATTGTTAAGTTTGTGGGGTTGTTTGTTTGGTACCAGGTTGATGTTTCGGATATGTTGGATTGTAGTTTTGTGAGGTGGATGTTTTTTAAACACAGTACAGTCGAGTCTCGATAATTCGTAATGGCATGGGAACCGAATTTTTTACGAATTACAGAGGTTTTCGATTTACCGGGGTTTCCATTTGACGGGGTGTAAGAAATCAAAATACGAATTGAAGGGGTTTTTATATTTCATGTCGTTTCAACAATTTTAACTTATTAAAAATAAATAAAATACACATTCATTTAAATAATATGTATTTAAAAACAAAATTAAACATAAACAAAATCATATTAATGAAAAATTAAGATTTAAAAAAGCTTGTAATTTTGTATTGTTTCATGGTCTTCATAATTATTGTTTTATTGTGCTTACCAAGCTTATTAAATGATCAATTCCATTATTCGGAACATTATGATATGAAAAAAAAAAAAAAACGCTATGAGAACGTTTGCTTGACATTTTTACGAATCGTCTTCACGCTTTAAATAAAATGAACAAACTAATGTGCATAAATCCAATGAGAGAACAACGAAATTTCGCACATGAAGCGACAAAAAGGCGCCATGCATAATAGTCTGCGAGAGCTAACGGTGGTTTAACTTGCAGCAAAATCAAGAATTACGAATTACAAGAGGTTACGAAACGAAATTACGAATTATAAGAGGTTTCGAAACGATTCATAAGAGGCAAGATCATGGCCGAGTAGGCAGAAAAATTACGAATTAACGAGGGGACCAAAATGTATGGGATTTTTACGAATTAACGAAGTTTTTTCAAGGGACCAGCAGTTTCTTACGAATTATTGAGGTTTTCGATTTAGCGGGGTACAAATTATCGAGACTCGACTGTATTTTTGTATGTCGTGTATGTTAATGTTTTCCTTTGTTATTAGAGGTTGGTTCGCTGCATTTTTGGCAGAGGTGCCTGCTAGTTCGTTCCCTACTATTGCTGCGAGCGATAGCAACCGATAGCTCTTTTCTCGCATTCTGCGCTGCTAACGCTTCTAAAATGAAATTTCCAGTGCGTCGTGCTCTTGTCACTTTTCTTCTGCACTGTATACAAACTCGCCTTTTTTCTGCGATATCGTGGTTTCACCAGTATGTCTGCCGCCTGCTACCATGTTTGCCGTGCGTTCTTGGCATCGAAACGTTACACGCTTGTATCATGGCTGTAACGCTTCTTTCGACAATTTGGTTCGTACTCAATGCCCCATCGAATTGTCGCTCACTTCTGTCTAGTTCGGTGAGTAATTTTCCCGTATTGATTTTATTTAAGTCCCATCTGCACGGTTTTTTTATAGGACGCACTGGGGGTACTTGTCGTCTATTATTCTGGAAGGTGTATGAGATATACTCATGATCACTACCAGTGAAGTCGTCCAATACTTTCCAGTCCTTGATCCGATTTATAATATGCTCGGATGCAAGGGTTATGTCCGGAATAGTGCCTTCGCATCCTGGCCTGTGGAAGGTGGGTCTGTTACCGCGGTTTGCTACATCAAGTCCAGTCCTGGCTGCCATATCCATGATTTTACGTCCTCTAGAGCTAGTCGCCTGCCACAATGAAAGGCTTCCTTCGATCCATGAGCAGGTCCTCGATTGCGTCTAGCTTAATTTGGAAAGTGTTTATGTCGTCGCTAGGTGTCAGGTAGCAGCTAACTACTACGACATCCCTGAACCGTGCGTAGACGTAACAATTTCCTAGCTTACTCTCTTGTAGCAGCTGTCCACTTGCACTGGGAATCCATATGGCCGCAGTCTTGGTTTCGTCCTCTAACCAAACTCCGTTTGTTTTCTGCTTGTATTGCTCACTAATGATCACAATGTCGATAGCGTATTCCGCTACGATCTGTGTCAGAAGTGCATCTGCAGTTTTGCTCCGGTGTAGGTTACCTTGGAGCATCTTTATCATGGTGCTATACGAGTACCTGGGCATTTCTGCGATCCTGGCATGTGGGCAACAGAGCTACGCCCTGCGTCAGTGCAGATGCAACATTTTGGGGTTTTTTTGCAGTCTTTCATTTTGTGGCCTGCTTCCCCGCATCTAATGCAGATGCCTCCGCCATTTCGGTCTGGTCCCGTACAATTGGTCTGTAGGTGACCGACCCCGAAACATCGGTAGCATCTGCGGATGGTTTGGCACATCCTGGGCCTGACACTGACAAAACCTATTTTAAGTTGTAGGTTGGGCAGCGTCTCCGCTAATTGGCTTTCCAGTGTTACGAAAGCTCTTACCTGCTCCTGCAAGCCAACTGTTGTGTTGGCGAGTGCTTTATGCACTGCCTCAGCCCCTTCGGACTCTATAGTGAGTGAGTCGAGATCTCTGATCTCTACTGTCGCTGTAGGCTTCAGCTCGGCTACCGTGGCTGTTTCCTTGACTATAGCCTTTAGTTTTTCAACCAGCTGCGGTTGTATCTTTTCCCCTTTACCGAGTTCTACGAGGGTCCTGTTGGATTGTGCTGCGTATGTTTCTAAGAATATCTACGTAGCTTTGTCCACCTTCACGTTTTATGAGGACTGCTTCTGTTCGGAGGGGCTTCTTTTTCTCTTTTTTTTTTTTTGCGTTTTCGCTGCTACTTTTGGCTTCTCTCCGGTCGCCGAGGTAGCTTTATCCGCTCTTTGGCGTGAGGCACCTTTTTTGGTAACTTTTTGCCAAAGATTTTGTGGTCTTTCGCAGAGTTTTTTTTACCTGACTCTGACTCTGACTCACTTTTGCATAGTGGGTGTTCCCGCTGGTTCAGAGCTCTTTGCCTCTGTCTCTATGAATGGCTGTTGCTTCTGCTTATTAGCTTCAGCCTCGATCTTCTTCCAGGAGCTCCTGCAGTGTCCTAAGACATCGAGCAGTTCGTCCAGGTCCGATACCCCGCTTTTTACGTCCAGGCTAATGATTTCTTGTTTAGCCACAGCGGTTTTTATACGCCGCAAGGCCTGACGGCATTTCAGGATGGCATCCTCCTCCTCGGCACGGAGTTTCATCATGTACTCCTGTCTTGGTGACATCACCAGCCCTGCATTAGTGCTTGGGGCGCCTGCTTCCGTCGCGGTTGTTTTCGGAGTTTCCTCCACGCTTTTTGGTGCAGATGCTACCGGGCTTCGCTGTATTTTTGAGCTTTTACCAAAGCCCAATCTTGGGTCAGTGAAGCGAGAGTCACTTTCCATTTGTGGTGTTTCGTCGGTCTTCTTGTTGTTGTTGTGGTTGTTGTTAATTTTTTTGTTTTTTGGGTCCCAACTCCAAGCCGCTATCTCAGCTCGGATGTACAGCCACTCAGACGATCCTCATCCTCTATGCAGAGCAGGGAGGCCATTCGAGGGTTGACGCTGGACCTTATGGGAGCCAGCGTTCAGAGCCAAGATGTACCACCAAAAATTAAATTGGCGACGAGCTTCGAACGTACTTGGAAGCCTGCCAGGGTTTTAACGGGACGGAGGCAGCAGCAGCATTGTCCTAGAAGCCATTTCTGCAAGATGTCACTCTTGCTTACTGAGGTCCTAGAATGCTACTCCTGTCAGCCCAGGTGCAAACATTTCCCAAAACGTATATTCTTTTTCATAGTCCGTGGTCGGTCAAAGATTTCATTTTAGTTCCATCTTTTTGTTTTTTTTTTTTTTTTCTGAAGTCGCTGCCCACATAGTTCATAGTTCAGTGGGCCGATCTTCAAAAAGCGCCGTGTGGTAGGTTAGTCGCCTTGTACAACAAACTTCTCTACCAACTGGGGGGTATTCTACTACCTGCTTCCCCCACAAGGGAAGTCTATGACACACTGATTAATGTAATTGATGATGGAAATGGTGGCTTATTTTTTTTGGGATGCCCCCGGTGGAACTGGGAAGACATTCCTCATGTCATTGATTTTGGCCACTGTACGTGCGAGATCTGAAATTGCGTTAGCAATTGCTTTTTCTGGAATAGCGGCCACATTGTTGGACGTTAAAATTCCCATTAAATCTTCAAACTAATGGACAAATACATTTCGGACATATAACATTTCGAAACACTCGCAATGGCCAAAGTTTTAATAGCATCAAAAATTATCATATGGGGCGAATGCACAATGGCGCACAAATGCGCATTGGAAGCACTAGACCGAGCATTAAAAGATCTGCGCAATGACTCGAGATGTTTTGGTTGTTCAATGATTTTATTATCTGGCGATTTCCTACTACTAGCACTACCAGTAATTCCAAGGTCTACTGCTGCCGACGAAATAAACGCTTGCTCCAAAGCATCAAATCTGTGGCAATATGTAAACAAACTTCAACTGTCTGTAAATATGAGAGTTACATTGTTGAACGATCTATCTGCTGATGATTTCTCGAAGCAATTGCTGAATATCGGTAATGGCCGTGTTCCTGTTGACGAATCGAGCGGTTTGATTTCATTTCCTCCAAATCTTTGCAATTTCGTCTCATCAAAAGATGAGATTATCAACAAAGTATTTCCGGATATCATTGCTAACCACAAAAATACTAAATGGTTAAGTGAGCGAGAAATTTTGGCGGCTAAAAATAAAGTTGTACATGACCTCAATTTTATAATTCAAAATCAAATCTTAGGTACACTTTATTCATTAAAATCTATCGACTGTGTAACAAACGACGAAGAAGCCACTAATTCTCCTACTGAATTTTTGAACTCCTCGTATGTGCCTGGTTTACCACCGCACAATTTACAACTGAAGGTTGGCTCGGTAGTTATCATGCTTAGAAATTTAAACCAACGAAAACTGTGCAATGGAACGCGTTTGGTGATAGGAAAACTGATGAGCAATGTCACGCGTCGATACTCAAAGGAAAATTTAAAGATGGGGTAGTTCTTATTCCAAGGATTCCGATGATCTCAACAGATATGCCCTTTGAGTTTAAACGAATTCAATTCCCGATTCGTCTTGCCTTCACCATGACGATCAACAAATCACAGGGCCAATCCTTGACTATTTGTGGCCTCAATCTAGAAAATGCGTGTTTTTCTCATAGTCAATTGTACGTGGCATGCTCACGTGTCGGCAAACCATCAGCATTATTTGTTCTTGCACCTGACCAAAAAACAAAGAATGTCGTTTACCACAAGGTACTTGAAAGAAACCCTGAACCCATTGAAAATGGAAATCAGGGTATAATGGTTTTGTTAAAAGTATGTAACAGGCAGAAGGAGGCGTGGCAGACCCCATAAAGTATATGTATTCTTGATCAGGGTGACGAGAAAAGTTGATATAGCCATGTCCGTCTGTCTGTCCGGCCGTACGTCCGTCTGTCCGTATGTTTGAATGCGTCGATTTCCGAAGATACAAAAGCTAGAGAGTTCATTCTTTTTGTGTTAGGTCCGTATATTGCACGCGCAGTACGAGTTTGTTTCAGAAATTCGATAACTTGTATATTTGCAGAGTTATCGATAAACGAAATTATCGGGAACCAATTATAAAATTCTAGCTAATTCATCTTTAGAGTTAGAGTCTCCAAGTCTTCTGCATATATATAGATACTCTAGTCAAGTAATACAATTTCGGTTTTTGTCAGATTTCGGATTCCGGTCCCCAATGCGCCCCCACACCTCCAAATGTGTAAAAAATGCATTTCAAATACTAGAGACATACAGTTTGGTTTGGCATATAGATATGAATATCATAATCTTAATCTGAACATATCAATACGATTGTCCATCTAGAAACAGAACTATGAGTTTATAAAGTTTTCGCAGCAAAACCCATGTGGCGCAGCAAGCAAGGCAGAAAGACAGCAAGACGCATTGCAGGCGTACATATGTACATATACATATGTATATGTGTACAAGCGTAGATCAGCGTGAGGCTGCGATCGTACATATTTGTGCATGTAAAGCTAATTGTAAAAGAGTTATGATTTCTAAAAAAACGTAAAATGTTAAATAGAATACGTAGATCATATGCTGAAACTCTCATTACATTCCATTATATATTTTAACAAGTAAGAAGTCTCTAGTCGAGACGCCTCGACTACGAGATACCCTGAAACCTGCAGAAAAGTGATACTCTTCGTCTTTACGCACTTATGAGCGCGAATTACCAGAATGTCTTTCTCGTTACATATATTAATAGTCAATGTATGTATGTAAATACGCTTCAAAATAAAGGAAAGGACATCTGGTTGGTTTGTGTGTTAAGTTGTGACTGCTCTCAGTTTTTATTCTAGTCTTTTTATTGTACATGTACTTCTATCGTCTCTTCCTTCATTGTCTCTGATGTAGCTGCTGCCGCTGTTGCTGCTGCCGCCGTTGCTGCTGCTACCGCTGCTGCTGCTTATGTTCGTTTCTTCTTTCTTTGCTTTCTTTGCTGTTCCTGTTGTTGTTCTTACTGTTGCCACTTCTTCTGGAGGTCGTTGAGGAAGAGTAGGGTAGTATGTTGGTAACTCGTGCGCTCGGCTAACTGCGTATCTGCTGCCGTGGCTTGGGGGTGGGTTGGGCTGAACTTTGGACGCTTATAACTCCATTTCTAGATAAACGATATTCATGAAATTTTCAGAACATATTAAGAGCATCAAAATGTGTCTATTTGCCAAATTGCAAGTCTCTAGTATTTGAAATGCGTTTTTTGCATACTGGAGGCGAGAGGGGCGTGGCATACAAAATCTAAAAATTACATAATCTGCGTATCCATAATATCTAAGTATACAAATTTGAAGTCTCTAGCTAAAACGATGTAGAAGTTATGCTCAAAAAACCTTTAAAATGTAAACGAATTTGCGATTTTTTATCGATAAATTGAAAATGGGATGAGTTATCGAAAAAACAAAACAAACTCGTACGTAACGAACATACGAGTATTCATGTGAATTCCTGAATTCCCATTTTCAATGGATTCAGGGTATAACAAGTAAGAAGGCTCTAGTCGAGACGGCTCGACTACGAGATCCCCTGAACCCTGCCAAAAAGTGATACTCTTCTTATTTACGCACTTATGTGCGCGCGCTCTGCTAACTGCGCAGTTGCTGCCGTGGCTTGGGGGTGGGCTGGGCTGAACTTTGGACGCTTATAACTCCATTTCTAGAAGGACGATCTTCATGAAACTTTCGGAATATATTAAGAGCATCTAAATGTACCTATTTGCCAAATTGCAAGTCTCTAGTGTTAGAAGTGTTTTTTTTTTAAATTGAGGGCGAATGGGGCGTGGCATCCAAAATCTGAATCTCTGCGAATTCATAATATCTATCTAAATATATTAATTTATAGTCTCTAGCTAAAACAATGTAGAAGTTATGTCCAAAAAACCTAAAAAATGTAAACGATTTTTTTATTTTTTATAGATAATTTGGAAATGGGATGAGTTATCGAAAAAACAAAACAAACTCGTACTGCGTAGTTAACATACGAGTATTCATGTAAAATTTCCGTCCGTCCGTCTGTCCGTCCGTATGAACGTCGAGATTTCGGAAACTACAAAAGCTAGAGAGCTTATTTCACATGAACACTCGTATGTTATGTTTATCGTATGTTTATCGATAAAAAATCGCAAATTCGTTTACATTTTAAAGGTTTTTTGAGCATAACTTCTACATCGTTTTAGCTAGAGACTTTAAATTTGTATACTTAGATATTATGGATACGCAGATTATGTAATTTACAGATTTTGGATGCCACGCCCCCTTCGCCCTCAATTTAAAAAATACGCATTTCAAATACTAAAGACTTGCAATTTGGCATATAGATAGCTTTAGATACTCTTAATCTACTTTGAAAATTTCATAAAGATAGCATTTCAAATACTAAAGACTTGCAATTTGGCATATAGATAGCTTTAGATACTCTTAATCTACTTTGAAAATTTCATAAAGATAGTCCATCTAGAAATGGAGTTATGAGCGTCCAAAATTCAGCCCAACCCGCCTCCAAGCCACGACAGCAACTGCGCGGTTAGCAGAGCGCGCGCTCATAAGTGCGTAAAGAAGAAGAGTATCACTTTTTGTTGAAGGGTTTATGGTATCTCGTAGTCGAGCCATCTCGACTAGAGCCTTCTTACCTGTTAATCAAATAAGTTATCGCAGCAAAACCCACGTGGCAGAGCAAGGGAGGCAGCAAGACGCCTGCAATGCTTACACACAAACAGCCGTACAAGCGTAGATCAGCGTGTGTGTGCGTGGTTTTTTTTGCATGTATAGTTTTTTGCGCGTGGAGAATCGAAACGAAGAATTCTTGGAATATTATTCGTTTGAAAAAGGGCTCAGAGGATTTCGTAATCGAGCAGTCTCGACTAGAGCTTTCTTGTTTCCTCTTTTCTTTTGTTTGTGGCACGCTCCCACAATATTGTTGTTGTCGTTGTCGCTGCTGCTGCTGGGGTTGGTGGTTCGTGGCTGGCGGGTTTTGTTGTCTGGTTGTGGCAGCAGTTCCAAACCATTTGCCCCATAAATGATTTTCGCTGTATTCTTATTCACTCACTCACTCTCTCCCTCTATCTCTTTATCTGTCGCTTTTAGCGTGGGATATTGGAAACTCCGTACAGGACGCTTTTGTCATTGCTGTCGAGGAGCACGCTAGGGAGCGTCTACAGCGTTTGGCTGCCTTAAATCGTGTTACGCCCGTAGATATAACTCAGCTCTCCAAAAAGGTAAGTCCCAAACATCTCCCACAAGGTATACATTTCGCTAGTAATCTGAAAACAGGGCCATATTTCCATTCAAGCCCAAACGCGTTTTATGCGGAAATTTTGTAAATTATCATTTTAAGAAATTTATTTTGAACTCAGCATTCTGTTATATACAAATTCTTTATTTTTCTTTGGTTATTTAAAATATATTAATCTTGATATTTTATATTTATAGATTGATAATATTATAATTATTAAAATATTTAAATATTTATTTGTCATTGTTCATTTAACATTTATATATATAAAAAAAAGTATGTAATAAAATTGTCTTTAATAATTTTTCACCTCTTTCAATCTATTTTTATACTCTGTCTGTCCAAAGGGAACAAAAGTATATTGGTTTTGTGCAATGTCCCTCCTGCTGTCTGTTCGTCAGTCTGTCCGTCCACCTGTCCGTATGAACGCAATATTTTTCGGCGCTATTTGAGCTAGAGACCTGAAATTTTGTTCATATACTCATGTATGCCCCCGAGTGTAAAAATTTTCCCGATCCGCCTATTAGGGGCCTGGCAAATCGGAAAATTCTTGCGCCCGTATGCCAGTAATCATATTAGTTGATGAGTGAGTTGCAATTTACAATGTACTATACTCGAGGTGATAACCCAAGCTCAACAAGTAAGAAAACTCTAGTCGAGAGTGTTCGACTAGATAATACCCTGAACCCAATTTTAGTAAGATAAAATAATAATCTGTACTGTGATGGCAATCGCAAGTAACGGACTAATCGTTTTACAGACCACAATTGAAGGTTCAGTGTTGGATAATGTCTAAAATCTGTTAAACATGTTTCTTTAGTTATTGCACCCACATAAATGAATTATAATCAATCAGACAATTACTGATAAGTGATTGTATGTTTAGATTTTCGTTGTGTGTAATTATTATACGCCTATTTATCACCATAGCTTGAAAATACAGATATTTTAAAAATCATTACTCAGAACAAATGCATTTCAATAGTGATGATACTTTAACATATGGATAAATCAGAAAGTATAGATAAGAATTTATGCGTGTAACGATCAAAATGTACATATGTACATGTATATATACATATGTGTCTATGCATTGCCAAAAAATAATAATAGATGGCGCTTATATTAGTTGAAATTCGAAAAATTTTATATTATTAAATATCATTAAAAATAGACCCAACTTATAGACGTTCTTCGATAAACACGTATCACCTTAATTAACACAGACACTTCATAATTGTAAAAGAAATATATGAATGCCACTCGAAGCTGTAATAGCCATAATAAGTTCACTGCTAAAGCGCCATCTAGCAAATTTAAGTTCTTAGACCATGCTAGGCTAGTTTTGAATGTACATGTGTGCATATACATATATAGGAAAACTCTTACCGCAGATGTCACGTGCTTTTGTTATTTGGGCAAACTTTATGTTCATTATTATACCCTGAACCCATTGAAAATGGGAATTCAGGGTATAATGGTTTTGTGAAAATGTATGTAACAGGCAGTAGGAGAAGTCGCAGACCCCATAAAGTATATATATTCTTGATCAGCATAAAAAAAAGAAGTTGATTGATCCCTGTCCGTCTGTCCGTCCGTCCGTCCGTCCGTCCGTATGAACGTCGAGATTTCGGAAACTACAAAAGCTAGAGAGCTGAAATTTCACATGAACATGCGTATGTTAGCTACGCAGTACGAGTTTATTTTGTTTTTTCGATAACTCATCCCATTTCATAATTATCGATAAAAAATTCGTTTCAATTTTTTAGGTTTTTTTGGCATAACTTCTACACTGTTTCAGCTAGAGACTTCAAATTTGTTTATTTAGATAGATATTATGGATACGCAGATTATGTAATTTTCAGATTTTGGATGCCACGCCCCCTTCGCCCTCAATTAAAAAAAAAAACGCATTTCAAATACTAGAGACTTGCAATTTGGCATCACTTTTTTGCAGGGTTCAGGGGATCTCGTAGTCGAGCCGCCTCGACTAGAGCCTTCTTACTTGTTTTCTGTTGACTTAGCGGAATAAAATATAATTGAAACAAAAACACTTTCAGAAATTGTGCTATTAAATATTTGAAATTTAAAAAAATTAATAAAAACGCACTTATTCACAATTAGTTAAACTAGCAACTGACTTTCAAAGGTATCAAATACAAAAGAATAAAATAATAATAAAAAAGAAGGAAATAATGAAAAAAAAAAATTAAAAATAAGAATTTATGAAGAGCTTAGGCGACACCCTAACATTCGTTACATGCGCCTAGCCATCTACACCACGGCCCACTTAAACGGGATAGTAGCGCATGATGCAATTAAATATTTGAAATTAAAAAATATTAATAAACAAGTAAGAAGGCTCTAGTCGAGACGGCTCGACTACGAGATCCCCTGAACCCTGCAAAGAAGTGATACTCTTCTTCTTTACGCACTTATGAGCGCGCGCTCTGCTAACCGCGCAGTTGCTGTCGTGGCTTGGAGGCGGGTTGGGCTGAATTTTGGACGCTCATAACTCCATTTCTAGATGGACTATCTTTATGAAATTTATAAAGTAGATTAAGAGTATCTAAATCTATCTATATGCCAAATTGCAAGTCTCTAGTATTTGAATTTGAATTTGAAAATGGGATGAGTTTCTAGATGGACAATCGTATTGATTTCTTCAGATTATGATTATGATATTCATATCTATATGCTAAACCAAACTGCATGTCTCTAGTATTTGAAATGCATTTTTTTTACATTTGGGGGTGATGGGGCGAAGTGGGGACCGGAATCCAAAATCTGACAAAAACCGAAATTGTATTAAATTAGTATCTATATACATATATGCAGAAGACTCGGAGACTCTTACTTTAAAGATGAATTAGCTAGAATTTTATAACTGGTTCCCGATAATTTCGTTTATCGATAACTTTGCAAATATACAAGTTATCGAATTTCTGAAACAAAATCGACGCGTTCATACATACGGACGGACGGACTGACGGACGGACGGATGGACGGACAGACGGTTAGGGCTAGATCAACTTTTCTCATCACCCTGATCAAGAATATATATACTTTATGGGGTCTGCCACGCCTCCTTCTGCCTGGTACATACATTTAACAAAACCATTATACCCTGATTTCCCATTTCCAATGGGCTCAGGGTATAACAAGTAAGAAGGCTCTAGTCGAGACGGCTCGACTACGAGATACCCTGAACCCTGCAAAAAAAGTGATATTCTTCTTCTTTACGCACTTATAAGCGCGCGCTCTGCTAACTGCGCAGTTGCTGCCGTGGCTTGGGGGTGGGCTGGGCTGGAATTTGGACGCTTATAACTCCATTTCTAGATGGACGATCTTCATGAAACTTTCGGAATATATTAAGAGTATCTAAATCTATATATGTGCCAAATTGCAAGTCTCTAGTATTTGAAATGCGTTTTTTTTTCAAATTGGGGGCGGAGGGGGCGTGGCATCCAAAATCTCAAAACAACAAAATCTGCGTATCCATAATATCTATCTAAATATGTAAAGTTAAAGTCTCTAGCTAAAACGGTGTAGAAGCTATTCCCAAAAGACCTAAAAAATGGAAACGGATTTTTTATCGATAATTTGAAAATGGGATGAGTTATCGAAAAACCAAAATAAACTCGTACTGCGTAGCTAACATACGCATGTTCATGTGAAATTTCAGCTCTCTAGCTTTTTTAGTTTTCGAAATCTCGACGTTTATACAGACGGACAGACGGACAGACGGTCACACGGACAGACGGACAGACGGACAGACTGACGGACGGACGGACAGGGCTAGATCAACTTATTTTTCGATGCTGATCAAGAATATATATACTTTATGGGGTCTGCGACGTCTCCTTCTGCCTGTTACATACATTTTCACAAAACCATTATACCCTGAATTCCCATTTTCAATGGGTTCAGGGTATAATAAATTACTTGCAAGAATTTCACTATTATGAATATTATGACCTAACAATGTTTCAGTGAAAGCGATAATGTCATATTGTACACTAAAACTACGCAAGAATCAGTGTTGCCAACTTGGCCTTTTTCCGGACAGATCTGTCCTTTTTGAAATTACAACTGCCGCAAAAATTTAGAAACAGCCCCTGTCCGGAAAAAATGCCTTTTTTTTAAATTATATTGGCCTTTTTTCATCCTTTTTTAATTGTTAAAGGTTGTTTATTAAATTTGTCAAGTAAATCAATAACATCGCTTTAATATTGCTTTATTGCAAGATATTTTACGATGTATCCCTGTTTCAAACGCTGTAGTCCTGTAATCGAAAATATATTTATCGATCGATCATTTAAGTTTTCAAAAGTTTAACAAAATTGTCAAATTTACAAACTGAAATTTAGGGTGTCGCGGTCTAAAAAAAAATAAAAGAAAATGGATCCGCCGCGTTCCCAATAATATTGATGAGGCATTTTGCAAATACTGCAAGTGCAGTTTAAAAATAATACTTGTAGAATGGAGAGATAAAGAAAGTATCGTATCTTTGTGGACTGAAGTTCAGAACCCACAGACTCAGCAGGAAACAGAAACTTTTCGGACCTGGGTGCATTTGTTATCACTTTGCTGTCATGTCAAATGCTGAGGTGGAAAGGGTGTTCAGCCAAGTCAATTTAGTTAAAACCAAGTTAAGGAATAGCTGAATATTGATACGTTAAATTCTATTTTGGCAATTAGGTTGGTTTTACTAGTTAACAATTACATACAATTAAATATATTATCTTTGGATAATAACAACGAAACGGCAAATGTTGCCAAAACTACAAGCTACCGGAAAATTGTGTACGCCAAATTGGCACAAAAAATACATATAGCAACGAAAATAACAATTTTTATGAGGTGCTATACCTTTTAAACGAAAATTAAAATAAAATTATACTTTAGAAATAGAAAAAATGTTATCCGTTTTTTTTTTACCTTTTCAAAAATATTTTGGCCCTTTTTTGTCCTTTTTTTGGTGTCAACTGTCCTGTTTTTTTTGGCGAAAAGATGGCAACACTGGCAAGAATAGACTTTTAAGAATTTGAGCCACGTATGT
This sequence comes from Drosophila koepferae, assembly GCA_030914345.1. Taxonomy (NCBI): domain Eukaryota; kingdom Metazoa; phylum Arthropoda; class Insecta; order Diptera; family Drosophilidae; genus Drosophila; species Drosophila koepferae. The sequence continues at coordinate 40,758 of JAUESR010000116.1, forward strand.
TTTGGTAAATCAGGGAAAGCTGAGAAGAAGATTGAACAATATTGAGTTTTTTGGTGTTGATGTTGATTGCACCGAAGGTAGATTCAAAGAAATAGGATGAGATTGTTACTATTTTTATACTCTGTTCCCAAGGGGCAATAAGTGTATATTGGGTTTGCGCAATATCCGTCTTGCTGTCCGTCTGTCCGTATGAACGCAATATTTTTCGGCGCTATTAGAGCTAGAGACTTGAAATTTTAAACATATACTCATATATGCTCCCGAATTATAAAGTGTTAAAATTTTCCCGATCCCCTTACTAGGGGCGTGGCAAATCGGAAAACTCTTCCGCCCATAGTCAAGTTATCATACTAGATGATGAGCTAGAGAGTTGCAATTTGGAATGTATACTCGGGGTGACAACCCAAGTTCAAAAAGCTATGACGGATATATCTACGCCCATTGGGGGCGTGGCAAATCGGGAAATACGTATCTTCTACACCGTTAAAGCTAGAACGCTGAAATTTAATGTTATGATTCTAAGAAGATCGATCAAAAAGTTATATGTCTACGCCCATTGGGGGCGTGACAAACCGGACCTGAATATATAGTGATTTTTCAAATTGTGCTATATTTTGAACACTATTGACACTAGAGACTTGAAATTTTGCATGTATACTCGGGTTGACAACCCAAGATCAATAAGCTATAGATATATCTACGCCCACAAGGGGCGTGACAAACCGCAAAAGTTTATATCTCCTACAGTTTTAGAGCTAGAAGCTTGAAAATTAGATGGTTCAGTTACTAATGTCCTCCTCTATCGATGACCCAAAAATAATTTTTCAGCCTCTTTGGGGGGCGTGGCATATCGAAAAATACCCTGTAATTTTCGCATTTTTTGAATGTAAGCAATCAAATTTTGCAGTCATGTTAGACTCGGCTCTTTCTAAGAACTGGCCAAAAATTATGCATCTACGCCCACTGGGGGCGTGGCAAATCGGCAAAGAAGTTTGTTGTGGCCAACTGCATAATTCATGCCTATAATAGCTTAGTAGTAATTGCTAAGATGGCAGAAAGTATTTTAACATAAATATAAAAATATCAATTAATTAAAAAATAAAATGTATATGTATTCGATTAATAAACACAAAGTTTCCAGCGGAATTTGAGTCCAAACATTCTAAAATAATATGTAATCGTTAGCTAAACCTAAATAAGTTCATTCACAATTCAATCGCAAGTCTTAGAATACTATAGCATGCAGCCTTTGTATGTATGCATAGAAAATCGTTTGTCGCTTGCCATGTACGTTTGCTAATTACCGAAATATTTCGTTTATTAAATGTTTATTAAATAAATAAAATGCCACTACGGGAACAGAGTATCTCGCAGTTAGTTGCGCCTAACTGCAACGTTCTTACCTGTTTTAATGTTCAGTAATGTTTTGAGTTAGGCTTATATAAATCGTGATTCCAAGCATAATTTTTAAATATCTACTTTCGCTGTGGTTCACACATATTTGTGTCGATTTTTAAAAGATGTTAAGTGATTAATTAACTAAAATCAATAAACAATCAAAACAAAGTCGTACTGCGTAACTGCGTAATACGAATATTCATTTAAAATACATATACTTTGTGGAGTCTGCGACGCGTCGCATTCCCATATTCAATGGGTTCAGGGTATAAACAAAATTGAATAAATGAATAGAGTAGATTTTGAAGCTAGCTGAGTTGGCTTGTGGGCAGGGCAACCGAATGGATTTGTATGAGAGTCGCAGCGATTGAACGCACACGTGGAATATGCATGAAGCGTGAAGCATTTTGTTGACGGCAACGCTCACAATACAGATTAGAGTATATTATGTATATGCATGTATGTGTACATAATATACATATATCTAGTTGATACATATATAGACATACATACATATGTAGATGTACATATATTGCATTCGCGTGGTTGACCAGCTTCACAGTTTGGCAGCTGCTCCCACCTGTTGCTGCGGCGTATGCGGAGCAGCGGAAATGCCAAATGTGCATGGGCACGGAACTGGGAATTAGAATAGACAGCTAGCACGGACACGGGCACGAGCACGGTCAAGGGAATGGAAAAGTGAAGGGGAAGGGGAAAGGGAATGCTATCAATGTTAAGCACGCTAGCTTACTAGCTAACTAGCTAGCTATTACTAATGCCATCTACAGATTTGTGACTTGCATATTCGTTAAGTGGGAAAATTTTGGGAATTTTTCGACTATCTCTGGCATACAGTTTGACGGGAACTGAGCGGGCACAGGCTAATTGCTCAGCTACTCTGAAACGCGTCGAGGTGCGGCCAATGTCTGGGTCTGTGGACGCATTTTATTGGCAGCCCACGCAGCCAGACAGCGCTTTCACGGCATACCAACGCCTGTGACATATGCAAACAAAAGCCTCTAAATGCTACAGCATACGACAAAAGCGACGCACACGCAGCTGCAGACCGAGCCCTACTTTCCTTTTGTATTTTAATGCTCTATGTCCTCTGTTGGTTGCATTGAAACCAGCTGAATGTCCCCTATTGCTGTTGCATTTCATTTCAATCTATGTACATATATACATATAGTTATATATATGAATGTGGATGAATATAATGATTGAATTCATTTCATATAATGTATTTGTAGTAATTCTTCCTAAAGGAGCTGAATGCGTTCAATTTCATTTTGGTTTTTGTAATTGGAAAATTTCGTAAATAGTAGGGCTGTCGAATATTTTTAAAATATCGTATCTATGATATTTTAAATTTTGAAAAAATATCAATATATCGATATTTTCGATATTAAACAAAAATTTCCCATAATAAATTTACAATCCGACCAAAAAAAAAAAAAAAAAAAAAAAAAAAAAAAAAAAAAACAAGAATAAGAACAATAAGAACAAGTAAGAAAACTCTAATCGAGAGTGCTCGACTAGATAATACCCTGAACCCAATGTTAATAAACGTGTAACGTTAAAATTATACATATGTACATGTATATATACATATGTGTGTATGCATTGCCAAAAAATAATATTAGATGGCGCTTATATTAGTTGAAATTCGAAAAATTTTATATTATTAAATATCATTAAAAATTGACCCAACAAATAGAAGTTCCTCGATTAACACGCATCACCTTAATTAACACAGACACTTTATAATTGTAAAAGAAATATATCAATGCCACTCGAAGCTGTAATTGCCATAATAAATAAGTTCACTGCTAAAGCGCCATCTAGCAAATTTAAGTTCTTAGACCATGCTAGGCTAGTTTTGAATGTACATGTGTGCATATATATAGGAAAACTCTTACCGCAGATGTCACGTGCGTTTGTTATTTGGCCAAACTTTCAGTTAATTATTTTCTGTTGACTTAGCGGAATAAAATATAATTGAAACAAAAACACTTTCAGAAATGATGCTATTAAATATTTGAAATTATTCACAATTAGTTAAACTACCAACAGACTTTCAAACGTATCAAATACAAAAGAATAAATAACAAGAATGAAGGCTCTAGTCGAGACGGCTCGACTACGAGATACCCTGAACCCTGCAAAAAAGTGATACTCTTCTTCTTTACGCACTTATGAGCGCGCGCTCTGCTAACCGTGCAGTTGCTGTCGTGGTTTGGAGGCGGGTTGGGCTGAATTTTTGACGCTCATAACTCCATTTCTAGATAGATTATCTTTATGAAAATTTCAAAGTAGATTAAGAGTATCAAAATCTGTCTATATGCCAAATTGCAAATCTCTAGTATTTGAAATGCGTTTTTTTTTTTAATTGGGGGCGAAGGGGGCGTGACATCCAAAATCTAAGAACTACAAAATCTGCGTATCCATAATATCTATCAAAGTTGTTATGCTCAAAAAACCTAAAAAGTGTAAACGAATTTTCGATTTATTTCGAATTATTTCGAATTATCGATAATTTGGAAATGAGATGAGTTATCGAAAAAACAAAATAAACTCGTACTGCGTAACTAACATACGAGTGTTCATGTGAAATTTCAGCTCTCTAGCTTTTGTAGATTCCGAAATCTCGACGTTCATACGGACGGACGGACGGACAGACGGACAGGGCTAGATCAGCTTTTCTCGTCACCCTGATCAAGAATATATATACTTTATGGGGTCTGCCACGCCTCCTTCTGCCTGTTACATACATTTAACAAAACCATTATACCCTGATTTCCCATTTTCAATGGGTTCAGGGTATAAAAAGCGTTCTGATATGTGAAAATCCGGCACACGACTTCGTGAGTGGCAAACAAGTCGCTCCGAAGGCACTGAGCTACCAGGGGCTGGTTAGTACTGTAGTTAGTTAGTTCTGTCATAGTGGCCTTATAAGAATTCCAAAAAATTATAGGATTGCTTTCCCAAGTTTCCGCACCGTGTACTTTCAAAAATTACCTATTACGGTCGTTTTCGAAGCTATCACCTTGGTCATCTAACTTCACCATAATGTTGTTTTTTGTATGCGATGCCATATTTGATGTGCCATAAGTTGTAACTTGTTTTTATTATTTTAAGGCACAAGTTAAATTTGGCTGTTCCATTTTTAAAATCAGAGTGATGCATTTTCACCATTATGAGACAATTAGCAAATATATCAAATATATAAAAAATATTCGATATTTGGGCAAAAAAAATATTCCGATATAAATATATTTTTTATATAAAAAATATCGATATATCGATATATCGATACTTTGATATATTTTCAACTATCTTAGTAAACAGCTTAAAGTATTCCACTCCATTCGTTTCTTGTTGCATTTAAAACATGTTACAGTAAACCTTTCACGAATTAAATTTTTAAATAGGAGCTAAAAATTTTCATTGTTTTCCTCCAAATTGTTAGACAATTTTTATGCAAAATTGTGCAGTGATTTAATTCATTTAGTTGTATAATTTCGTTTCATTCCACGTACATCTGGGGAAATAAAACATTAATTATACTCTGATCCCAAAGGGAAAAGGAGTCTATTGGTTTTGTGGAATGACCGTTGTGCTGTCCGTCCGTCTCTCCGTCTGTCTACCTGTATGTATTTCAGGGTCATTAGAACTAGAGACTTGAAATTTGGAGCATATACTCATGTGTGCTCCCCAATTAAAAAGTGTAAAGATTTTCCCGATTCGCCCACTAGGGGCGTGGCAAATCGGAAAATTCTTGCGCCCGTATGCCAGTAATCATACTACTTGATAAGCTGACAAAATGTCATTGTTTAAATGTAATATGTTTTTGCCAGACTGCATTCGGTAATATTTTAATGTCCGTAAGGTTTCTTTCTTAAGGAATATACATAGATATGTATGTATTTATCATGAAGTGTTAATGAAGGAACTCTATAAAGAGTTCAAATTCAATAACCTTATTCTCTCATTAAATATGCATATAAAATAAATTTTAATTGACATACATTGACATACAGGAACACCTTTAATATTATGTAAATTATGCTTTCTGATTCCATCAGGCTTTAGTCGAGACTGCTCGACTACGACCCTGAACCCTGCAAAATATCTAATACTCTTCTTCCTTACACACGTATAAGCTGATCAAGAATATATATACCTTATGGGGTCTGCGACGTTTCCTTCTGCCTGTTACATATATTTTCACAAAACCATTATACCCTGTATTCCCATGTTCAATGGGAACAGGCGCGGTTTGCAGAGCGCGCGCTCACACGTGCGTAAGGATAAAGAGTATCATTTTTTGCCGGGTATCTCGTAGTCGAGCAGTCTCAACTAGAGCCTTCTTACTTGTTTAATTAAATGTTGATAGATTTGCTTTTAATAAAGGATTACATCAGCGTTTAATATATGTGTTAAGTATTGTGCCCAAAGCACAATCACTTTCTATATACATATATAGGCATATTTTTATATTTAGCCCTGTCCGTCTGTCCGTCTATCCGTCTGTATGAACGTCGAGATTCCGGAAACTACAAAAGCTAGGGAGCTGAAATTTTACATGAATACTCGTATGTTAGTTACGCAGTACGAGTTTGTTTTGGTTTTTTTTTTTTTTTTTTTTCGATATCTCATCCCATTTCTAAATTATCGATAAAAATTCGAAAATTTGTTTCCAATCTTTACGTTTTTTGAGCATAACTTCAACACCGTTTTAGATAGAGACTTCGAACTAATATATTTATATTGATATTATGGATATGCAGATTCTGTGATTTTCAGATTTTGGATGCCACACCCCCTTCGCCCCTTTATCTACTCTGAAAATTTCATGAAGATTGTCCATCTAGAAATGGAGTTATAGGCGTCCAAAGTTCAGCCCAACCCACCCCCAAGCCACGACAGCAGCTGCGCAGTTAGCAGAACTCGCGCTCATACGTGCGTAATGAAGAAGAGTATCACTTTTTTGCAGGGTTCAGGGTATCTCGTAGTCGAGCCGTCTCGATTAAGCCTGTCTTAATGTCCCTATATTTATATATCAAATTATATCTCTCTATTTCTCTCTCTTTCGTTCTTTCTATAACGCTCTTTTCACTATTGATCCATATAACTCTTTGCTCTTATCCAACACTCAATTCATTTCTCAATTTTGTGATTGATTTTCATCCGTCGTCATTCGTTCATTTGGGCATCGCACACACAGTTGCAGCAAACAAAAAGCGGCACCACGACCAGCCAAAAGCAGGACCTCAGCTTCCTGAACGAAACCACGCCGATCTATGTGACGTCCTTTAGCAGCAATCAAATTACCTGTAGCAGCGCCACGATGACAACGGCCACAGCTGGCGGCCCCATCAGCGCCCCCTCGCTGGCGCCGACCACGGCGACGGCGACGACAGCAACGCCAACGGCAGCGCCATCGGCGGCGCTGATGAGTGCCGCGGTGGCAGCAGCGACAGCGGCGGCAGCTGCCGCCGCAACAGCAGCAACCAATACCGAACACAACTCGACGACGGCGTCGATTGTTGGCGCAACGGCAGCTGCGGCGGCGGCCGCGCTTAAACAGCCGCCGGCGGTCAACAAAACGAGCAGCGCGACTGGCCACATCTATCAGACCAGCCAAGCGCAACAGCAACAGTTGCAGCAGCTGCAGCAGCAATTGGCCGCGGCTGCTGCCACTGGCAAGCCGTTGCAGGCGAAATCTTTGCTCGCAAGCAGCCTGCAACACCTGGCCGAGGAGGTGGACAACGAGGACATGGATGACGACGATGATGATGTGGACGGTGCCAACTACTGCGGCATCACCTACATCAGCTACAACAACAAGCACGCCCAGTTGCCGACAACAACGCTGCCAGCAACAACAACGCTGCCCGCTGCGGCCGCGACGCTCTCGACAACAGCGGCGATCCATCAGCAGCGGAAGGCGCAGACAAAGAGCCAAGCACAATTCCAGCAGACGAACAGGCCGTCGCCGCTGCAGCTAAGCAGCGATGCTGTTGCTGGTGCCGCCGCTGGCGGCGCGGGTGGTGCCCAATTCGTCGATGCCCAGACCTCAACGTCGCCGCTGGCAACCGGCGGAACGAGCATTGTGGCAGCGGCCGAGATTGCTTTTCCAGCGCACGGACACGGCATGGGCGGCCATGTGCATGGGACGACAACGCCCAAAACGGAGTACTCGACGGCTATATCCAGTGGACAGCTTCAGCAAGCATTTGCCGACTTGCATAAACAGCACAGCAGAAACACGAGTAACAACAACAAAGTCGCCAGCCAACTACAGCAACAACAGCAGCAACAACAACATTTACTTTTAATCAACAACAATAATAGCAATAAATGCATCACATCAGACAACGTCATCAGCTGCAGCAGCAGCAACATCGTAGCGTCCGCTATACAAAATTGTGATCTACTAATATCGAATAATTTGTATCCACCGCGACGAGAGGTGAGCGACCGACAGCAACTGTTACTGTTGCTCTAGTTGGGATTGCTGCATGTCTCTTGTCTTGCCTTGATATGATTTGATTTGATTTGAATTGATTTTAGTTCAAGTGTTTAATTCGTTATCTAACACATCTCTCTCTCCCTCTCCACGCGCGTGACCCCTCTCCCTCTCTCTTTCAGTTACTAACTACGCTTAATGATGATATCATTGTGCATCAGTCCAGTGATTGCCTTGGCCAGCTGTACAATACAACTGCAGTGCTGCCAATAGCTGGCAGCAACTGTAGCCAGCAACAGTTGCCGTTTGACCCACAACAGCAAGAGCAACAACAACAACAACAACAGCAGCAGCAGCCAAATAGTCCAAGTAGCATATCAAAAGGAAGAACTGAACTCTTACTAGGCGATCAATTGCTGCGACAAGAATCAAGGTAAGATCAAATGAGAATTTTACATGAGTCACAATGAACTAGTTCCATGGAAATATACAACTAGCTCATATTAAAACAAGTAAGAAAACTCTAGTCGAGAGTGCTCAACTAGATAATACCCTGAACCCAATGTTAATAAAATAAAATAATAATCTGTACTGTGTGTGATGGCAATCGCAAGTAACAGACTAATCGTTTTACAGAACACAATTGAAGTTTCAGTGTTGGAAAATGCCTAAAATCTGTTAAACATGTTCCTTTAGTTATTGCACCCACATAAATGAATGATAATCAATCAGACAATTACTGATAAGTGATTGTATGTTTAGATTTTCGCTGTGTGTAATTATAATACGTCTATTTATCACCATAGCTTGAGAATACGGATATTTTAAAAATCATTACTCAATAGTGATGATACTTAAACTTATGGATAAATCAGAAAGTATAGATAAGAAAGTATGCGTGTAACGTTCATAATGTATGTACATGTATACATACATATGTGTGTATGCATTGCCAAAAAAAAATAATAATAATAGATGGCGCTTATATTGGTTGAAATTCGAAAAATTTTATATTAATAAATATCATTAAAAATAGACCCAACTTATAGACGTTCTTCGATAAACACGTATCACCTTAATTAACACAGACACTTCATAATTGTAAAAGAAATATATCAATGCCACTCGAAGCTGTAATAGCCATAATAAATAAGTTCACTGCTTAAGCGCCATCTAGCAAGTTTAAATTCTTAGACCAGGCTAGGCTAGTTTTGAATGTACATGTGTGCATACTAGAGGTGGGCATGGGCTGGGTTTTTGTCGGGTACCCGTGGGCACCCGCGGGTACCCGTGGGTGTGGGCTAGAAAATCGAGTTTCGGGTTGGGTACGGGCGGGTGCGGGCTACGCCGCTCAACCCGCCTTACCCGAAATAATTTGGAAATATGAGAAGGCAATTGTGAAATGTTTAAATATTTTCAATTTTACACTATCGATTACGTTTGTCATCGATTATCTCAATTACAATAATCATCACCATTAAAAAAAAAAACAAGTAAGAAAGCTGTAGTCGAGACTGCTCGACTACGAAATCTTCTGAGCCCTTCTTCGAACGAATAATATTCCAAGAATTATTCGATTCGTTTCTGCACGCATAGACGCTGATCTACGCTTGTAGGCATGTACATATGTGTGTAAGCATTGCAAGCGTCTTGCTGTCTCGCTGCTTTGTTGCTGCGTCGCATGGGTTTTGATGAGAAAACTTTGATGATTAATAATTCTGTTTCTAGATGGACAATCGTATTGATATGTTCAGATTAAGATTATGATATTCATATCTATATGCTAAACCAAACTGCATGTCTCTAGTATTTGAAATGCATTTTTTCACATTTGGGGGTGGTGGGGCGAAGTGGGGACCGGAATCCAAAATCTGACAAAAACCGAAATTGTAATAAATTGTAATAAATTAGCTTATCTATATATAAGCAGCAGATTTGGAGACTCTAACTCTAAAGATGAATTAGCTAGAATTTTATAACTGGTTCCCGATAAATTCGTTTATCGATAACTCTGCAAATATACGAGTTATCGAATTTCCGAAACAAACTCGTACTGCGCGTGCAATATACGGACCTAACACAAAAAGAATGAGCTCTCTAGCTTTTGTATCTTCTGAAATCGACGCGTTCAAACATACGGACGGACAGACGGACATGGCTATATCAACTTTTCTCGTCACCTTGATCAAGAATATATGTACTTTATGGGGTCTGCCACGCCTCCTTCTGCATGTTACATATCCTGATTTCCCATTTTCAATAGGTTCAGGGTATAAAAAGCGTTCTGATATGTGAAAATCCGGCACACGACTTCGTGAGTGGCAAACAAGTCGCTCCGAAGGCACTGAGCTACCAGGGGCTGGTTAGTACTGTAGTTAGTTAGTTCTGTCATAGTGGCCTTATAAGAATTCCAAAAAAATTATAGGATTGCTTTCCCAAGTTTCCGCACCGTGTACTTTCAAAAATCACCTATTACGGTCGTTTTCGAAGCTATCACCTTGGTCATCTAACTTCACCATAATGTTGTTTTTTGTATGCGATGCCATATTTGATGTGCCATAAGTTGTAACTTGTTTTTATTATTTTAAGGCACAAGTTAAATTTGGCTGTTCCATTTTTAAAATCAGAGTGATGCATTTTCACCATTATGAGACAATTAGCAAATATATCAAATATATAAAAAATATTCGATATTTGGGCAAAAAAAATATTCCGATATAAATATATTTTTTATATAAAAAATATCGATATATCGATATATCGATACTTTGATATATTTTCAACTATCTTAGTAAACAGCTTAAAGTATTCCACTCTATTCGTTTCTTGTTGCATTTAAAACATGTTACAGTAAACCTTTCACGAATTAAATTTTAAATAGGAGCTAAAAATTTTCATTGTTTTCCTCCAAATTGTTAGACAATTTTTATGCAAAATTGTGCAGTGATTTAATTCATTTAGTTGTATAATTTCGTTTCATTCCACGTACATCTGGGGAAATAAAACATTAATTATACTCTGATCCCAAAGGGAAAAGGAGTCTATTGGTTTTGTGGAATGACCGTTGTGCTGTCCGTCCGTCTCTCCGTCTGTCTACCTGTATGTATTTCAGGGTCATTAGAACTAGAGACTTGAAATTTGGAGCATATACTCATGTATGCTCCCCCAATTAAAAAGTGTAAAGATTTTCCCGATTCGCCCACTAGGGGCGTGGCAAATCGGAAAATTCTTGCGCCCGTATGCCAGTAATCATACTACTTGATAAGCTGACAAAATGTCATTGTTTAAATGTAATATGTTTTTGCCAGACTGCATTCGGTAATATTTTAATGTCCGTAAGGTTTCTTTCTTAAGGAATATACATAGATATGTATGTATTTATCATGAAGTGTTAATGAAGGAACTCTATAAAGAGTTCAAATTCAATAACCTTATTCTCTCATTAAATATGCATATAAAATAAATTTTAATTGACATACATTGACATACAGGAACACCTTTAATATTATGTAAATTATGCTTTCTGATTCCATCAGGCTTTAGTCGAGACTGCTCGACTACGACCCTGAACCCTGCAAAATATCTAATACTCTTCTTCCTTACACACGTATAAGCTGATCAAGAATATATATACCTTATGGGGTCTGCGACGTTTCCTTCTGCCTGTTACATATATTTTCACAAAACCATTATACCCTGTATTCCCATGTTCAATGGGAACAGGCGCGGTTTGCAGAGCGCGCGCTCACACGTGCGTAAGGATAAAGAGTATCATTTTTTGCCGGGTATCTCGTAGTCGAGCAGTCTCAACTAGAGCCTTCTTACTTGTTTAATTAAATGTTGATAGATTTGCTTTTAATAAAGGATTAGCAGGGCACGCGCGTAAAGAAGAAGAGTATCACTTTTTTGCAGGGTTCAGGGTATCTCGTAGTCGAGCCGTCTCGACTAGAGCCTTCTTACTTGTTATACCCTGAGCCCATTGGAAATGGGAAATCAGGGTATAATGGTTTTGTTAAATGTATGTACCAGGCAGAAGGAGGCGTGGCAGACCCCATAAAGTATATATATTCTTGATCAGGGTGATGAGAAAAGTTGATCTAGCCCTGTCCGTCTGTCCGTCTGTCCGTCTGTCCGTCCGTCCGTCCGTCCGTCCGTCCGTCCGTCAGTCCGTCCGTCCGTATGTATGAACGCGTCGATTTCCGAAGATACAAAAGCTAGAGAGTTCATTCTTTTTGTGTTAGGTCCGTATGTTGCACGCGCAGTACGAGTTTGTTTCAGAAATTCGATAACTTGTATATTTGCAGAGTTATCGATAAACGAAATTATCGGGGACCAGTTATAAAATTCTAGCTAATTCATCTTTAGAGTTAGAGTCTCCAAGTCTTCTGCATATATATAGATACTAATTTAATACAATTTCGGTTTTTGTCAGATTTTTTCCGGTCCCACCTGCGCCCCCACACCCCCAAATGTGTAAAAAATGCATTTCAAATACTAGAGACATACAGTTTGGTTTGGCATATAGATATGAATATCATAATCTTAATCTGAACATATCAATACGATTGTCCATCTAGAAACAGAACTAGTCTATCAATTTTTCGCAGCAAAACCCATGTGGCGCAGCAAGCAAGGCAGAGAGACAGCAAGACGCATTGCAGGCGTACATATGTACATACATATGTATGTATGTATATGTGTACAAGCATAGATCAGCGTGTGGCTGCGATCGTACATACATATTTGCGCATGTAAAGCTAATTGTAAAAGAGTTATGATTTCTAAAAAAAAAAGGAAAATGATTAATAGAATATGTAGATCATATGCTGAAACTCTCATTAATTCCATTATATATTTTACAAGTTTTAAAACAATTAAAATAACAATGGAAATGCAAGCAAGGTTGAGCAATGCAAATCAATTTTCGTATGCGTGTGCACATATACACAAAAAATATCTTGGGCCGTTTTTATACCCTGAACCCATTGAAAATGGGAATTCTTGATCAGCATAAAAAAATAAGTTGATTCAGCCCTGTCCGTCCGTCCGTCCGTCTGTCCGTCTGTCCGTCTGTATGAACGTCGAGATTTCGGAAACTACAGAAGCTAGAGAGCTTATTTCACATGAACACTCGTATGTTAGTTACGCAGTACGAGTTTGTTTTGTTTTTTCGATAACTCATCCCATTTTCAAATTATCAATAAAAAATCGCAAATTCGTTTCCATTTTTTAGGTTTTTTGAGCATAACTTCTACACTGTTTCAGCTAGAGACTTCAAATTTGTTTATTTAGATAGATATTATGGATACGCAATTTACAGATTTTGGATGCCACGCCCCCTTCGCCCCCAATTTGAAAAAAACGCATTTCAAATACTAGAGACTTGCAATTTGGCATATAGATAGATTTAGATACTCTTAATCTACTTTGAAAATTTTATAAAGATATAGTCCATCTAGAAATGGAGTTATGAGCGTCCAAAGTTCAGCCCAACCCACCCCCAAGCCACGGCAGCAACTGCTATCTAAATAAATAAATTTGAAGAATAAATAATTTGAAGTAAAAAATGGAAATTAATTTTATCGATAATTTGGAAATGGGATAAGTTATCGAAAAAACAAAATAAACTCGTACTGCGTAGCTAACATACGCATGTTCATGTGAAATTTCAGCTCTCTAGCTTTTGTAGTTTCCGAAATCTCGACGTTCATACGGACGGACGGACGGACGGACGGACGGACGGACGGACGGACGGACAGACGGACAGGGCTCAATCAACTTATTTTTTTATGCTGATCAAGAATATATATACTTTATGGGGTCTGCGACGTCTCCTTCTGCCTGTTACATACATTTTCACAAAACCATTATACCCTGAATTCCCATTTTCAATGGGTTCAGGGTATAAAAATTGCTATTGTATTGTTGTCAGCTGATCAGCTGTGATTTTATTTAGGTTTAGCTAACGATTACATATTAGTTTCAAAAATCCTGGGTTCAAATACCGCTGGAAACTTTTTATTTATTAATCGAAAACTTAAACTTAAAAATTTTATTTTTTAAATTCATTAATATTTTTATATTTATGTTAAAATGTTTTCTGCTATCTTAGCAATTACTACTAAGCTATTATATGCATGAATTATGCAGTTGGTCACAACAAACTTCTTTGCCGATTTCTCACGCCCCCAGTGGGCGTAGACGCAGTTCTTAGAAAGAGCCAAGGCTACCATGCCTGCAAAATTTGGTTGCTTACATTCCAAATTTTTCGATATGCCACGAGGAGGATAGAGGACATTAGTAACTGAACCATCCAATTTTCAAGCTTCTAGCTCTAAAACTGTGGGAGATATTAACTTTTGCGGTTTGCCACGCCCCCTGTGGTCGTAGATATGTCTACCATAGCTTATTGATCTTGAGTTGTCAACCCGAGTATACATGCAAAATTTCAAGTCTGTAGTGTCAGTAGTGTTTGAAATATAGCAAACTTTGAAAAACGCCCCCAATGGGCGTAGACATAAACGCAATGGGCGTGGACATAAACATAATCGATCTTCTTAGAATCGTAACATTAACTCACATGCAAAATTTCAGCGTTCTAGCTTTAACGGTGTAGAAGATACGTTTTTCCCGTTTTGCCACGCACCCGATGGGCGTAGATATATCCGCCATAGCTTTTCGAGCTTGGGTTGTCACCCCGAGTATACATTCCAAATTGCAACTCTCTAGCTCATCATCTAGTATGATTACTTGCCTATGGGCGGAAGAGTTTTCCGATTTGCCACACCCTTAGTGGGCGGATCGGGAAAATGTTTATACTTTATAATTCGGGAGCATATGTATATGTTTAAAATTTCAAGTCTCTAACTCTAATGGCGCCGAAAAATATCGCGTTCATACGGACAGACGGACAGACGGACGGACAGCAAGACGGACATTGCACAAACCCAATATACTCCTTTTCCCTTTGCGAACAGAGTATAAAAATGCGATTAAAATACTACAGACTTGTAATTTAGCAAATTTATATGCTATTAATATATTCCGAAAGTTTCATGAAGATCGTACATCTAGAATTGAAGTTATAAGTGTCCAAAGTATAGCCCAACCCACCCCCAAGCCACGGCAGCAACTGCGCGGTTAGCGGAGCGCGCGCTTATACGTGCGTAATAAAGAAAAGTATTAGTTTTTTGCAGGGTTCAGGGTATCTCGTGGTCAGTGTTGCCATCTTTTCGCCGAAAAAACAGGACAGTTGACACAAAAAAGAGGACAAACAAGTAAAAAAGCTGTAGTCGAGACTGCTCGACTACGAAATCCCTTGAGCCCTTCTTCGAACGAATCATATTCCAAGAATGCTTCAGCTTTCTTAATTGTTAAAAATGGAAAAATGGAATTTGATTTTAATTTTCCTTTAAAAGGTGTAGCACCTCATCAAAATTGACATTTTCTTTGTTGTATGTATTATTTGTGCCAATTTGGCGTATACAATTTGCCGGTAGCTTATAGTTTTGGCAACATTTTCCGTTCCGATATAGTCCAAGCCTAATCCAAAGATATTATATTTAATTGTATGTAATTGTTAGCTAGTAAAACCAACCAAATTGCCAAAATAGAATTTAACGTATCAATATACATCTATTCCTTAATTTGGTTTTAACCAAATTGACTTGGCTGAACACCCTTTCCACCTCAGCATTTGACCACGGCAACGACAGCAAAGTGATAACAAATGCACCCAGGTCCGAAAAGTTTCTGTTTCCTGCTGAGTCTGTGTGGTTCTGAACTTGAGTCCAGAAAGATACGATACTTTCTGTATCTCTCCATTCTACAAGTTTTGCATTTAAACTGCACTTGCAGTATTTGCAAAATGCCTTATCAACATTATTGGGAACGCGGCAGATCCATTTTTTTATACCCTGAACCCATTGAATATGGGAATTCAGGGTATAATGTTTTTGTGAAACTGTATGTAACAGGCAGAAGGAGAAGTCGCAGACCCCAATTTGCAAATAGGTACATTTAGATGCTCTTAATATATTCCGAAAGTTTCATGAAGATCGTCCTGCTAGAAATGGAGCTATAAGCGTCCAACATTCAGCCCAGCAACTGCGCAGTTGGCAGAGCGCGCGCTCATAAGTGCGTAAAGAAGAAGAGTATCACTTTTTTGCAGGGTTCATGGGATCTCGTAGTCGAGCCGTCTCGACTAGAGCCTTCTTACTTGTTAATGGTTCGTTTAACCGCCACACCCTAAATTTCAGTTGGTAAATTTCCTTTGACATTTTTGTTAAACTTTTGAAAACTTTAATGATCGATCGATAAATATATTTTCGATTACAGGGCTACAGCGTTTGAAACAGGGATACATCGTAAAATGTGTTGCAATAAAGCAATATTGAAGCGATGATATCGATTTACTTGACAAATTTTATAAACAACCTTTAACAATTAAAAAAAGGATGAAAAAAGGTCAAAATAATATTAAAAAAGGCATTTTTTCCGGACAGGGGCTGTTTCTAAATTTTTACGGCAGTTGTAATTTCAAAAAGGACAGATCTGTCCGGAAAAAGGCCAACTTGGCAACACTGCTTGTGGTCAAGCAGTCTTAACTAGAGCCTTCATAGTTGTACTGCGTAACTAACATAGGAGTATTCTCGTGAAATTTCAGCTTTCCAGTTGACAAGTACAAGGCTATATCAACTTTTTATACCCTGAACCCATTGTGAAAATGTATGTAAAAGGCAGAAGGAGAAATCGCAGACCCCATAAAGTATATATATTCTTGATCAGCATAATAAAATAAGTTGATTGAGCCCTGTCCGTCTGTCCGTCCGCCCGTCCGTCCGTATGAACGTAGAGATTTCGGAAACTACAAAAGCTAGAGAGCTGAAATTTCACATGAACACTCGTATGTTAGCTACGCAGTACGAGTTTATTTTGTTTTTTCGATAACTCATCCCATTTCCAAATTATCGATAAAAAAAATTCGTTTCCATTTTTTAGGTTTTTTAGGCATAACTTCTGCACCGTTTTAGCTAGCTACACCGTTTTTGCTTATTATACCCTACTTTGAAAATTTCATAAAGATAGTCCATCTAGAAATGGAGTTATGAGCGTCCAAAGTTCAGCCCAATCCACCCCCAAGTCGCGTGAGCGTACGCTCATAAGTGCGTAAAGAAGAAGAGTATCACTTTTTTGCAGGGTTCAGGGGATCTCGTAGTCGAGCCGCCTCGACTAGAGCCTTCTTACTTGTTCAGATAGATATTATGAATACGCAGATTATGTAATTTTCAGATTTTGGATGCCACGCTCCCTTCGCCCAAAGCTCAGCCAACCCCACCCCCAAGCCACGGCAGCAACTGCGCAGTTAGCAGAGCGCGCGCTCATAAGTGCGTAAATAAGAAGAGCATTACTTTTTGGCAGGGTTCAGGGTATCTCGTAGTCGAGCCGTCTCGACTAGAGTCTTCTTACTTGTTTTTTTTTTGTGCTATCATATATATATATATATATATATATATATATATATATATATATATATATAACTATATATATATATATATCTTCGAATAGAAATCATATGCGCCATGGAAATAACCCAGCACATATGTCTATGGCTTAAGCGTGCCTCTGTGTTTGTAGATGTGTGCGTTGTTTTTATGACTGCTTATTTATTTTCTTCGTTGGTTCCCTGGGTTTTCCAGCTGGCTGGTTTTGACCTCGTCCTCGCCGACATCCTTAGCCTCGTCCTGCTTCACAGACGGCCTCTTCTTCGTAGGCTTCTTCTTTTTTTTCTCCTGCTGCAATTGCCTTTGGCTAACGCACATATTTTTCACACCATTTTTTTTTTTTTTCACAGCGCTTCTCTACAGGTATCTGTCTATATACATATGTATGTTTATATGTATATAGAATAGTTGTTATACAATGAGTGCGGGTGTCCGCGTCCATGGTTTTGTTGTCTGCCTTAGCTCTGTTGTGATTTCGCTTGCATGCAGCCCATCATCGACTTATCATCGACCACCGAACAACCTCGAACTCAGAGCCACGCGCTCTTTCATTTTCTGCTCGTTATTAATTAACGAGTTATTTACCACACCCAGTGCTGAATATTTATATATTTTTAAATCGATTTGCTCCCTTGAAAGCTCTTTAAATTTTCCACTTGTTGCTCAAAAGCATGGCTATTCTATATACATACATATACAAACATATATAAATTTGTGCCTATGTTATATATTGCAACAAATTTTAAGCTTGATGTAGACAAACATTTGATACAACTATTTCTGCTAATCGCAAAGTTTTGACGCTTATAACTTCATTTCTAGATGGACTATCTTTATTTGCCAAATTGCAAGTCTAGCATTTGAAATGCGTTTTTTGCAAATTGTGGGCGAGGGGAGCGTGACATCTAAAATCTAAAAAATGTTGTTACTTGTTATACTCTTAGCCCATTCAAAATGGGAATTCAGGGTATAATGGTTTTGTGAAAATGCACGTATTGATTGAGCCTTGTTCGCCCGTCCGTATGAATGTCGAGATTTCGGAAACTACAAAAACTAGAGAGCTGAAATTCACATGAATACTCGTATGGTAGCTACGCAGTACGAGTTTGTTTAGTTTTTTCGATAACTCATCCCATTTCCAAATTATCGATAAAAAATCCAAAATTCGTTTATATTTTTAGGTTTTTTGGGCATAACTTCTACACCGTTTTAGCTAGAGACTTCAATTTGTAGTTGTATACTTAGATAGATATTATGGATATGCAGATTATGTAATTTTCAGATTATGGATGCCACGCCACCTTCGCCGTCAATTTAAAAAAAAAAAAAAAAAAAAAAAAAAAAAAAAAAAAAAAAAACCCATCAAATACTGCAGACTTTTAATTTGCCAAATATATACATTGGGATTCTTTTAATATATTCCAAAAGTTTCATGAAGATAATCCATCTAGAAATGGAGTTATGAGCGTCCAAAGTTCAGCCAACACTTCCCCAAGCTATGGCAGAAACTGCGCGGTTAGCACACTCATACGTGCGTAAATAAGAATACCCTGAGCCCATTGAAAATGGGAAATCAGGGTATGGTGGTTTTGTTAAATGTATGTAACAGGCAGAAGGAGAAGTCGCAGACCCCATAAAGTATATATATTCTTGATCAGCATAAAAAAATAAGTTGATTCAGCCCTGTCCGTCTGTCCGTCCGTCCGTATGAACGTCGACATTTCGGAAACTACAAAGGCTAGAGAGCTGAAATTTCACATGAATACTCGTATGTTAGTTACGCAGTACGAGTTTGTTTTGTTTTTTCGATAACTCATCCCATTTTCAATTTATCGATAAAAATCGAGCATAACTTCTACATCGTTTTAGATAGATATCATGGATACGCAGATTACGTAACTTTCAGATTTTGGATGCCACGCCCCCCTCACCACCAATTTTAAACAAGTAAGAACGTTGCAGTTAGGCGCAACTAACAGAGAAATACTTTGTTCCCATAGGTGCATCTTATTTATTTAACAAACATTTGATTAACGAAATATTTCGACAATTAGAAAACGTACTTGGCAAGCAACAAACGTTTTTCCTATACATACATATGTACATATGTACATACAGATTTACACAAGTACATACTATACGAGTATACACACAATTTTCTATGTACATATGCATAAAGAAGTTTGCATGCAAGAATATTCTAGGAATTGTGACTGAATTGTGAATTTTTCGATCGTTACTTTAGTTTTGTCAAAAGACGCTCTAGCAATGCCTTATTTGGTTTTAGTTAACAGAATTTAGGCCATGGCAGTGGCGCTGGTGGTAAGCAAGTTATGCGGCTCACTTTAAAGGCAGAGTAGCGAAAACGAATGAAATTCGCCATATACGAAAAGGTAATTTTTTTTCAATCTAAAACTTACCATTTACACTTTTTTTATTTTAATAAATAGTTTATATTTTATTTGCGTTTGAAGTTGAAAAAATAAAAAACCGAATATTAATGTTACCCACTGTACACACATACAGATTTACACATGTACACACTACACGAGTATACACACAATTTTCTATGTACATATGCCTACAAAAGGTTGCATGCCAGAATATTCTAAGAATTGTGACTGTATTGTGAATTTTTCGATCGTTACTTTAGTTTTGTCAAAAGGCGCTCTAGCAATGCCTTATTTGGTTTTAATTAACGAAGCTCTGATCAGGGCAGTGGTAAGCGCTTTGCCAGCTACACTTAGGTGCGTGGGCTCGAGTCCCACAGAAAACTTTTTTCAAAAATTATCAAAATTATCAAAAACAAGTAAGAAAACTCTAGGTGAGAGTGCTCGACTAGATAATACCCTGAACCCAATTTTAATAAAATAAAATAATAATCTGTACTGTGGTTTGGTTTTTTGTAATTATCTTGAAAATGCATCAATTTTAGTGCTGAAAATGGCAAAAAACTTCTTTATTTTGACAAATAGTTAAATATATTGCTCTTGATTAGTACTAAAATTAATCCGTTTTCAAGATAATTATGCGTGTAACGTTCAAAATGTACATATGTACATGTATAAATACATTGCATTGCAAAAAAAAAAAAATAATAATAATAGATGGCGCTTATATTAGTTGAAATTCGAAAATTTTTATTTTATTAAATATCATTAAAAATAGACCCAACAAATAGACGTTCCTCGATTAACACGCATCACCTTAATTAACACAGACACTTCATAATTGTAAAAGAAATATATCGATGCCACTCAAAGCTGTAATAGCCATAATAAATAAGTTCACTGCTAAAGCGCCATCTAGCAAGTTTAAATTCTTAGACCATGCTAGGCTAGTTTTGAATATACATGTGTGCATACATATAGGAAAACCGCAGAAAAGCACGTGGCTTTTGTTATTTGGGCAAACTTTCTGTTCATTATTTTCTGTTGACTTAACGGAATAAAATATAATTCAAGCAAAAACATTTTCAGAAATGATGCTATTAAATATTTGAAATTTTTGAAAAAAACGCACTTATTCACAATTAGTTAAACTAGCAACTGGCTTTCAAAGGTATCAAATACAAAAGAATAAATACTAATAAAAAAAATAAATGATAAAAAAAATTTAAAAAAGAAATTAAGAATGGTTCAGGCGGGACTAGAACCTTTAACACCCCAACATTCGTTGCATCTGCCTAGCCACCTACACCACGACTCACTTAAACGGCAGAGTAGCGAAAACGAATGAAATTCGCCATATACGAAAAAAAAAAACTAAAGCAGTGGCTGAAAATACAAATACAATTCAAAGACAATTCTAACGCAATTCAAAAACAATTGTGATTCTTAGAATATACACGCATAGCAACATAGAACTCATGAAATTTTCAGAGTAGATTAAGAGTATCTAAATTTATCTATTTGCCAAATTTCAAGTCTCTAGTATTTCAAATGCGTTTTTTTTTCAAATTGGAGGCGAAGGGCGCGTGGCATCCAAAATCTGAAAATTAAAAAATCTGCGTATCTATAATATTTATCTAAATATCTATCTATCTATCTATAATATTTATCTAAATATATAAAGTTGAAGTATCTAGCTAAAACGGTGTAGAAGTTATGTCCAAACAACCTAAAAAATGTAAACGAATTTCTTATCGATTTGGAAATGAGATGAGTTATCGAAAAAAAAAATAAATAAATAAATAAATAAATAAACTCGTACTGCGTAACTAACAAATTTCATGTGAAATTTCAGCTCTCTAGCTTTTGTGGTTTCCGAAATGTCGACGTTCATACAGACGGACAGACGGGCGGACGGACGGACGGACAGACGGACGGACGGACAGACGGACAGACGGACGGACGGACAGACGGACGGACGGACAGAAGGACGGACGGACAGGGCTAATTCAACTTATTTTTGTATGCTGATCAAGAATATATATACTTTATGGGATCTGCCACGCCTCCTTCTGCGTGTTACATACTGTTAACCAAACCATTATAACCTGATTTCCCAATGGGCTCAGGGTATAATAGCTACGTCTAAGCATGCTTATACAAATATTCAGTTAAATAGCCTAGAAAACGTTGTTAAAATTAATATATTAAAATTTTCGAAACTTTTAAATTGATGAATAATTGAAGGTTTTAAGTTAATAAAACTTTTTCCATAAATATTTATGACATAGATTTTTATAAATTGCATAACCCATGTTTAAGCATCTGGAAACACGTTCAAATATGTATCCACAATGTTTAGTATTCAAGAGGGTGACTTTAAAAATATTTAAGTGCAGACACAAAATACCAAATGAGAATTATCTGTGTTTTTTCGCAGTGTAAATGTGGTTGCGCCATATGCTGTGCCTTTCCAACTGTTATTTGGAATTTTGCGCTTGTCTTGGCGGCCCACTGTGGAGCACTTCTGCTGCCTCTGTCTCTGTCTCTGCCTCTGGCTCTGCCTCTGGCTCTGGCTTTGAATCTGTCTAAGTCTCGCTCTGTCTCTGGCATGCTAGCCATGTATTGAGCATGTTATTGTCCAGGCGCAAGGCCCGCTTGGCATGCGAAGCACGCGCAAGCGCAATATTTTGGAGGCGATGCCCAAAGGAAACCGTTGGGGTAGGACCACTAAGGTGGCGACAACTGCTGTTGTTTCTGTTGCTGTCGCGCCTATTGCTGATAATACGTGTTGCCCACTTTCCCATGGACCCACGCAAAATCATTACCGGCATTTAATTGGCTAGACTTCATTAGCTTCCCCAAAAACCAGCTAAGATCAGGAAAAGGAAACAAAAAACAAACAAACGAGATAACCTGAACCCCTAAAAAAAAATATAATAATATAAACAAGTAAGAAAGCTGTAGTCGAGACTGCTCGACTACGAATTCCCCTGAGCACTTCTTCGAACGAATAATATTCCAAGAATGCTTCGTTTCGATTCTCCACGCGTAAGAAGCTATACATGCAAACACACGAGCACACACACACGCTGATCTATGCTTGTACGCCTGAGTGTGTGTACGCATTGCAGGCGTCTTGCTGGCTCGCTGCCTTTGTTGCTGCGGCACATGGGTTTTGATGAGAAAACTTTGATGATTAATAATTATGTTTCTAGATGGACAATCGTATTGATATGTTCAGATTATGATTATGATATTCATATCTACATATCTGCATAATCTGGAAATGGGATGAGTTATCGAAAAAAACAAAATAAACTCGTACTGCGTAACTAACATATGAGTGTTCATGTGAAATTTCAGCTCTCTAGCTTTTGTAGTTTCCGAAATCTTGACGTTCATACAGACGGACAGACTTTATGGGGTCTGCGACGTCTCCTTCTGCCTGTTACATACATTTTCACAAAACCATTATACCCTGAATTCCCATTTTCAATGGGTTCAGGGTATAATAATGAACAGAAAGTTTGCCCAAATAACAAAAGCACGTGACATCTGCGGTAAGAGTTTTCCTATATATATGCACACATGTACATTCAAAACTAGCCTGGCGCTTTAGCAGTGATCTTATTATGGCTATTACAGCTTCGAGTGGCAGTGATACATATATTTCTTTTACAATTATGAAGTGTCTGTGTTAATTAAGGTGACGCGTGTTAATCGAGGAACGTCCATTTGTTGGGTCTATTTTTAATGATATTTAATAATATACAATTTTTCGAATTTCAACTAATATAAGCGCGATGCGCCATCTATTATTTTTTTTGGCAATGCATACACACATATGTATATATACATGTACATATGTAAAATTTTAACGTTACACGCATACGTTCTTATCTATACTTTCTGATTTATCCATATGCTAAAGTATCATCACTATTGAAATGCATTTGTTCTGAGTAATGATTTTAAAAATATCTGTATTTTCAAGCTATGGTGATAAATAGGCGTATAATAATTACACACAACGAAAATCTAAACATACAATCACTTATCAGTAATTGTCTGATTGATTATCATTCATTTATGTGGGTGCAATAACTAAAGAAACATGTTTAACAGATTTTAGACATTATCCAACACTGAAACTTCAATTGTGGTCTGTAAAACGATTAGTCCATTACTTGCGATTCCCATCACAGTACAGATTATTATTTTATTTTATTAAAATTGGGTTCAGGGTATTATCTAGTCGAACACTCTGGACTAGAGTTTTCTTACTTGTTAATCATCAAAGTTTTCTTATCAAAACCCATGCGACGCAGCAGCAAAGCAGCGAGATAGCAAGACGCCTGCAATGCTTACACACATGCATACACACCAGTGTTGCCAACTTGGCCTTTTTCCGGACAGATCTGTCCTTTTTGAAATTACAACTGCCGCAAAAATTTAGAAACAGCCCCTGTCCGGAAAAAATGCCTTTTTTATATTATATTGGCCTTTTTTCATCCTTTTTTAATTGTTGAAGGTTGTTTATAAAATTTGTCAAGTAAATCAATAACATCGCTTTAATATTGCTTTATTGCAAGATATTTTACGATGTATCCCTGTTTCAAACGCTGTAGTCCTGTAATCGAAAATATATTTATCGATCGATCATTTAAGTTTTCAAAAGTTTAACAAAATTGTCAAATTTACAAACTAAAATTTAGGATGTCGCGGTCTAAAAAAAAAAAAATGGATCCGCCGCGTTCCCAATAATATTGATGAGGCATTTTGCAAATACTGCAAGTGCAGTTTAAAAATAAAACTTGTAGAATGGAGAGATACAGAAAGTATCGTATCTTTCTGGACTCAAGTTCAGAACCACACAGACTCAGCAGGAAACAGAAACTTTTCGGACCTGGGTGCATTTGTTATCACTTTGCTGTCATTGCCGTGCCGTGTCGTCAAATGCTGAGGTGGAAAGGGTGTTCAGCCAAGTTAACAATTACATACAATTAAATATATTATCTTTGGATTAGGTTTGGACTACAACGAAACGGCAAATGCTGCCAAAACTACAAGCTACCGGAAAATTGTGTACGCCAAATTGGCACAAAAAATACATATAGCAACGAAAATACCAATTTTGATGAGGTGCTATACCTTTGAAACGAAAATTAAAATAAAATTATACTTTAGAAATAGAAAAAATGTTATCCGTTTTTTTTTTTTACCTTTTTAAAAATATTTTGGCCCTTTTTTGTCCTTTTTTGGGTGTCAACTGTCCTGTTTTTTTGGCGAAAAGATGGCAACACTGATACACACATACATGCCTACAAGCGTAGATCGGCGTCTATGTGTGCGCGTGGTTTTGCATGTATAGTTTCTTACGCGTGGAGAATCGAAACGAAGCATTCTTGGAATATGATTCGTTCGAAGAAGGGCTCAGAGGATTTCGTAGTCGAGCAGTATGTAACATTGCATTGAGTTATGATGTCTAGGAATAATGCACGATGCTTGCGGGACGGCCGTGAAGCATTGCTTCGCAAGCACTTTATACTATCTTAGACTGGGACAGCTCTTCTCAAACGCTCGACTCTGCGGAGTTCCATCATGACCGTGGCTGCGAAGGTGCTTGTTAGATTCCACGCTGCCTCCGATTCCAACATGGTGTTGACGACGCCTCTCCTCCTGGAAGCGTCCGCACTCAAACAGAACGTGTTTGGCGTCTTCCACCATTCGCATTCGTCAGTTTCCAGCATCCATGTCCCATGACAATCTGCGAAAGATAAAATTTAACCTCTTCGTGTTTACGGTTTAGCCAAGGTTCAAGCTCCGGGATGAGCGTGTGCGTCCATCGCCCTTTTGTTGAGCGATTCCACCTTCTTTGCCATCGTACGATGCTGTTTGCCCTGATAGCGTTGCGTCGTGCGGGCTCGTGTGTGTTCCGCTCCACGGCTGTGTGTGTGTGTGTGTTAAGTAAAGGTGGCCTAAATGATGCCCGGTCAATCTCCACAAGGCGGCTGGAAAGTTTTGCGTCCGTCCGGTTAAAAACAGCGAGGTGCAGACCACTCCGCCCAAGAAGGTAATTGAGAAAGTTCAAACAGCGGTCATGGGAAGTTGACACCAAACAGAGGAAAAATTCCTCAAAAAAGTCTAGCCTCAATAAAAGCGCAGATTAGGAAGACAGCTAAAGGGGACCTTTTGTTGCAGCTGAGTAGGAAGCCGGAGCATAGCGCTGAGGCTCCGCACGAAGCTGTAGGCAATGCCTTGGGCGACAGAGCGGTAGTTAAAACACTTACCGAATAGGAGAGAGATTGGTGATCTATATGTATTAGCGAGCCAAGAGGAGGTCCTCGAAGAAATTGGAGTAGAGTTGAAGGATAGCTCACACCCTATTGAGGTTATCAAATCGCTTCGGCCAGCAAAGATCTACGATTGCTCTTTGGGAAAGCCAAAACTCTGCTCGAGCTGTCTAAAATTACAATAGGATGGGTATGTATGTATGCCGCATCCGTGCCATAGACCAGCCTCGATTACGGTCATATAGAAGCCTACTGCGCTAGCGACTGTGGCCTAAAGGGTGCCTGTTTCAGGTGTGAAGAGATGGGTCACGATGCAAAAGCATACACCAAGTCACCAAAATGTGGTCTCTGCGTCCGAAAAAGGCGAAAATCAGACGAATCACTCAGCAGGCAGTTTCAAGTGCCCATCCTACCGTGAAGCTGCGCGTAAAATGAAATGTTGAGGTTCAACTTAACTTAGATCATTGTATTGCTGCCCAAGATATACTATAAGAGAACAAGTAAGAAGGCTCTAGTCGAGACGGCTCGATTGCTAGATACTCTGAACCCTGCAAAAAAGTGATACTCTGGATACGGATCTGTGATTGACGTTACTTTTGTCACTTCATCCCTTTTTCGGGAAGCAATATGAAGCCATTGCGATAGCTATACGAGCAGCGATCATTCGGCACTTCTGTTCACAATAGGTGAGCCACCTGCCAGGACGCCAAGCTTAAGGAGAGAATCGTATTGAATCTTTTCAGAGGTGATTCAGTCGTTGAGCACAGCTGGCAACGCTGAGGCCAGAGCGAGCCAAATGGTAGTCCAGATTCAGAGTGCATGCAATAGCAGCATGCTATGCCGCTAACACTTCACGCGACAACATGCGCCTATGTATTGGTGGAATGCATAAATAGGTGACATTTGACGTAAATGCATCTAGGCGAGAAGATGCTACCAACGTGGCCGCGGTAGGTTCATGTACTTGGAAAAATAAGTCGCTTACCAGGTGGCTAAACAGTTGAAGAAGGCCATTTGGGCAAGCAAAAGAGAATGCTTCCTAGATTTGTGTGACTCAGCCGAATATGACTCTTAAAGGGCATATAAGATTGTAGTTAAAAGACTATACGCAGGTAAACAGGTACAGCCTACGGATCGATCGTGGAAACGCTCTTTCCAGAAAGATTAAACTCCATTTATGTCCCTGAGTCCGTGTCTGCTGATCGGCGCTCAATGAGCACTTACATTGTTTTAGTTGCGGACGAAGAAATCTTAGTAGCTCTCAGAAGTCTAAGAACTGAATCAGCTCCAGGGCCGGACGGGATCCCAAATCGTGAACTAAAGGTAGCCCTTGCCTTGCACCCAAGTACGTTTGCGAAATTATACAACGAATGTTTAATTCAGGAGACGTTCCCTGCAACATGAAAAGTCCAGAAAAATCCACCATTGGCTTTGTTGAGGATGTAGCTGTCGTCTCCATAGGCAAGGAGCTCAAGTATACTGAGGATATGTGCAGCGCAAGTACCAATCGCATACGAAGCTGGTTGACAGGAGCTGGATTCTAGCTAACGGTTCACAAAACGGAATTCGTCCTATTCAGCAGTCGCAAAAGAGTGGAGAGAGACACCATCGCGTCTAAGAGGGCGATAAAGTATATTGGCGTCATGTTAGACACAAGATTAACTTTCCGCGAACACTTGGAATATGTGCATAAAAAGGCAGCTGATTCTTGTTGAGCTCTCTCAAGAATTATGCTTAACACGCGGGGAACAAGACAACAACGATGTCTCCTCCTAATGAGCGTCATTAGGTCCGTCATCGTCTATGTTGCACCAATATGGTCAAGAGCGATGGCAACGCCGAGCTACAGCCGGGGCATTTGCGACACCTACAGACTGAGCGCAATCAGAGTCAGCTGCGTTTTCAAGACAGCCTCCGATGACGCGGCGCTCGTCATAGCCTACATGGTGCCACTGGAGGACTTGATGCCCGTGGAGCGGAACACACGCGAGCCTATACGACGCAACGCCATCAGCATTGCACGATGGCAAGGAAGGTGGAATAGCTCAACAAAAGGGCGATGGACGCACACGCTCATCCAGGAGCTTGAACGATGGATAAACCGCAAACACGACGAGGTTAATTTTTATCTTACGCATATTTTCTCGGGACATGGATGCTTTCGGAGCTCCTTGAAGCGCCTTGGCCACGAGGAAACCGACGAATGCCCCTGGTGGAGATGAGGTCTGATGGAAGTCGCCAAACACGTCTTATTCGAGTGTGGACTCTTCCTAGAGGAGAGGCTTTGTCTATAAGGGCAGTGAGCCGCTCCATTAGTCAACACCATGCTGGAATCGGAGGCAGCTTGGAATCTATAAGCATCATCGCGGCCACAGCCATGATGGATCTCCGCAGAGTGGAGGGAATAAGAAGACGAGTTGTGCAAAGCGCTTGCGAAGCAATGCTTTACGGCTGTCCCGCAAGCATCGGGCACTACCCTTAGTCACTTAAGCCTAAACGCATAATGTAATATACATACACTGCGCGTCATCAGGTTAGCGCCCCCCCTTACATTCACCGTCAATGCTCAATAAAATCTAAACCATCGAAGCTCGAGCCTTAATTTTTTTTTATATTATTCAACATTCAATTCTCTTTAAAATGAAGTAATAATGGCTTTTGTAGCAATACGGAATAATTTTTAATAAATGTTTTTGTGGCAAGCTACCAAAAATGTGTAACTAAAATCGCGTCATCAGGTTAGCCCGGTTTCAAGAGCTCTTTTCGTTTATGCACAATGTCAAAAATTGAAGCTGGCAAGTGCCGTAATTAGATATTGCTCGCCACACCATAACTCTCTCCACCCGGCTTTGCAACCGGTCCAAGTGTTGTCCAAATGATGTTCTTCTTTGCGTAGGACATGAATATAATAATCAAAGCCATCAGGTCAATCCAAATTAAATTTTTTCATCTGAAAAGACAACATGTTGCCTTTGGGTAAACCACGTCAATTTTTGACATTGTGCATAAACGAAAAGAGCTCTTCAAACCGGGCTAAAAACGGGATTTCCGCATTTCCAAAAACCTTTTTCAGGACCTATAGTGGACTGTCCAACATGGTAATGCACCTATTCCCTTTTCCCGATCCGTGAAGTCATGGATATAGGGCCAAAAAGGTGATCTGCTGGCATGGCCACCATGGTCACCCGGCCTTAAAATCCTTGAAATCACTTGATTATTGCCGGCTATTAATTTTTTTTTTTATTATTTTCCTTATTTTTAAGAAGATTAACAAAAGTTTTTCCTTGTCTTCCGGTCTTTTCAATTTTTTTATGGCAGGATAGTCTAGATTCAGAGTATAACTTCGTAATTTAACTCCTAATCAAATTTTTAAAGTAATTGCAACCAAAAGCTGGACTATTTATAACTAATATTACTTAAAAATGATTAAAATTTAATAAAATGTAGTCATTGTTAGTCAAAAACTTAATTAAATTGAATTTCATGGGGGGGGGGGGGGGGGGGGGGCGCTAACCTGATGACGCGATTTTAGTTACACATTTTTGGTAGCTTGCCACAAAAACATTTATTAAAAATTATTCCGTATTGCTACAAAAGCCATTATTACTTCATTTTAAAGAGAATTGAATGTAGAATAATATATTATTGAGCATTGACGGTGAATGTAAGGGGGGGGCGCTAACCTGATGACGCGCAGTGTATGTATGTATATATATTTTTTTTTTCTGAATAAACGAATACAAAAACACACACACACACATAGATATCCACACATGCACACACCTTAAGTGTTTGTCGTGTTGTTTTTGTTGACTGTATCTTTAGAGGATGCTTCGCTGCTTGGAAGATACCTGGAAGAGCGATTGTGAGAGCGACAAGGACGGCCACGGCGACGACGACGGCGACAGAGGCTTGTCTTTTGTTTTGCTTTATTTGTTCTTCTGCGCTTTGCCCTGCCTCTTTACCTGTTGTACTTTTAGTCGCTTTTGGCATAGACGCTAAACGTAGCAGATAAGTAATTACCTTCAACTGCAGCCTAAAACTGAAGTGCCCTGAACGCACGCAAGGATCAAGCGCAGCAGAACGCAGCAATTTGTCAAGTGCTGGGATTAGCTAGCACCATGAATAGACAGTTAATTACCTTTTTTAGCTTGTCGCAGAACCGCAACACTGAATAAAGTACTAATATGATGGGCATGATTGCGATGTATATATATATATATATATATATATATATATTGTGTGTGTGTGTGTAGCATAGAAACGCTCTAGTCATCAATGCGTTAATTATTTTTTACCTGTACCGACGACAACACACACACAATCTCTGTCTCTCTCTCTATCTCTATCTCTTGCTCTCTCTCTGTCTCTCTCTTTATCTCTCTCTCTCTCTATCTTTTGCTCTCTCTGTCTCTCTGTCTCTCTCTATCTCTCTCTCACACTCTCACTCTCCCTCTCCCTCTCTCTCTCTCGCTCTCTCTCTCTCTCTCTCTCTCTCTCTCTCTCTCTCTCTCTCTCTCTCTCTCTCTCTCTCTCTCTGTCTCTCCCAGAACTGAGAGAAGCATTGACTGTGTGTGTGCCTGTGTCAGTTTTGGGAATCTTTTATTGCTGGCTTGCAGCTTTATACTGTGTAGCCAAGCCTTTAGAGCTGCGCGCGCCATTAATCCCCACTTGTTGCTGAAGTTCCTTTGGGCAATGGCCTCAGTCGCAGCATACAGACATACATATGAACATACATACATAGCTGACTGTTGAGTGACGACACACACACACACACACACGAGCAGACAGCCACTTTTTGTTCTTTTGAATGCTGTGGGACAATAACAACAACCACTATCTGGGGTGTTTGTGTGTTTGCATATCTATGTGTGTTTGTACAACAGCAAATTGTCTGCCTTTGCTGTCAGCGTCAGCATCGGCGTCGGTGTCAATTGCTCGATTGCTTTACTTAACGTTCCGCTTGTTCGTTTTGTTATTGCTGTCACTGCCTGCTGCTCCTTCTTCTTCTCATCTTCATTTTCTTGTTTTGCTTTTGCTCAAAATTCCTATTCCTTTTGCTTCTGCGTTTGTGTGTACTCTTGAAGCTAGCGTAATTTGCCAAATCCATTGGTTGTGCGCCCCTTTTGAGCGTTTGTTTGTGTATGCCACTCTCTCTCTCTCTCTCTCCCTCTCCCTCTCTGAATGTATGTGTGCATTCACATATCCTGTAATACATAAAACTAAGAAAAAAATGCAAAACTTTCTCGTTTTGAGTGCGCTGCACTTGCGCTGCGCTACGTTGCGTTACGTGCGCTGCCGACAGGTACAACAACATGCTTGGCAGCTCTTCGCTCTTCGCTCTCCGCTCTCTGCTCTCTGCTATCTGGCATTGCTCGTTCTCTCGCTCGCTTGCACCTGAGCCAGCGATTCGTTGCTCAGTCAGCTCAGTTCGCAACCGCAGTCGCAGTGGCTGATTTAGTTTTTCAGTCTATAGCTGACTTTGTTCGCAGAGAGAGGTAAACGTTTCGTGGACGCGTCGCGCACTAAAAACAACACCAAGCAACAAGCCAAAACAACAACAGCAACAATAATATAAATAACAACTGTTGGCAGACCGTCAAAAAGCTAAAATTTAAGAAAACATCCTCAAACAAATCAACACAAATCTTTAGCAACAATGATTTGTTGTTTTGTTTTCCAACCCACAGTTAGCTGACAATCATTGGCCATGCAATCCATGTGCGTGCGTGTGTGTGGATTCCATAGAGCTCATGAAATTGTAATTAAAAACTACAAACAATGAGCAACAAAAACAATATAACCACTCTATAGGACAAGGCAAACAAAACTTTGCTAAAAAATCTGTCTACTTTGCTCAACTTTGTCCACCACTTCTACCACTTATTCTTCTTCTTCTTGTTTGTGCACCTTGCAATTGCTTCAGTTGCAGTATAGTGCACCCAAGAGCGTTGCCAGATCGCTGAATGCTTTCGAGCTTTTGTTGTTGCAGTTAAAATAGAAATGTTTGAACAAGTGGAAAAAACTGTATCAAAAAACTATGCGCTATCCGTGAGTGTATGTGTGAGAGGATGGATATGTATATGTATGTGTATGTGGTCAACACGCAACGTCAATGGCTAATGCAGCAACCGTAAAAGCAACGAGAGACGACAACATCGAGCATTTCTTTCGAAAGTGTTGAGAAATTGGTCAACAACTTTTTACTTTTTTTTTTTGCTGTCGTCATTTGTACCTTGGTCAATACACAACAAAAATAGTAGCAGCAGTAGCAATTGCAATGCAATTTCTTTTGGTCTGCGATTTACATATATACATACATATGTACATTTTGTCACATTTTTGATTCAAAACCCACATAGCAGAGCAAGCGAGCCAGCAAGACGCCTGCAATGCGTACACACATACAGGCGTACAAGCGTAGATCAGCGTGTGTGTGGCGCGTATGTTTGCATGTATAGTTTGTTTCGCTTGCAGAACCGAATCGAATCGAGCAGTCACGACTAGAGCTTTCTTACTTGTTACTGTTGCTGTTTATGTTTTCCTGTTGCCCGTTTCATATTGCGCGCATGCGCAGCAACCTTTTTTTTTTGGTAAGGTTTTTTTATTTATTTATTTTTTTTTTCATTTATTTATTTTATTTATTTATTGATTTTTTTTTTTTTTTTTTGTGATGTGTGCGCCTTGTTGTTTGAACAGCGCTTGAAGTAAGTGCAATGTGCCACGGTCCAAGAGAAGGACAAGCATAGGCAACGCACAAGCAGCAACAGCAAGAAAAACGACGATAACAAGACACAACACCACATAAACAAAACAAAGAACAGAAAACAACGCAATGCGCATTCTGAAGCAATGGTGAGTTCAAAGTGTATTGGGACAAGAGGAGATTCGATTTGATTTCATCTAATGAACTTTTTCTATCCAAAAAATATTTCCGGCTTGAATCTAAATATTTAACTGCATTTCAATAAAAAATATACATTTGTATCTATCACGTGCATACAGAAATATATATGTATGCATGTATGTATCTCTATGTACATATGTAGTATATGTATCTTTGCATAGCTGTTTACTGAGTCGTCTCATTCTTTTTATACCCGGAACCCCTTGAAAATGGGAATTCAGGGTACAATGGTTTTGTGAAAATGTATGTAACAGGCAGAAGGAGACGTCGCAGACCCCATAAAGTATATATATTCTTGATCAGCATAAAAAATAGGTTGATTGAGCCCTATCCGTCTGTCCGTCCGTCCGTCCGTATGAACGTCGACATTTCGGAAACTACAAAAGCTAGAGAGCTGAAATTTCACATGAACACTCGTATGTTAGCTACGCATTACGAGTTTATTTTGTTTTTTTTTTTTTCGATAACTCGTCCCATTCCCAAATTATCGATAAGAAATTGAAAACTCGTTTCCATTTTTTAAGTTTTTTGGGTATAACTTCTACACCGTTTTACCTAGAGACTTTATATATTTAGATAGATATTATGGATACGCAGATTTTGAAGTTTTTAGATTTTGAATGCCACGCCCCCTCCGCCCTCAATTAAAAAAAAACGCATTTCAATTACTAGAGACTTGCAATTTGGCACATAGATTTAGATACTCTTAATCTACTCCGAATTTCATGAAGATCGTCCATCTAGAAATTAAGTTATAAGCGTCCAAAGTTCAGCCCAACCCACCCTTAAGCCCCGGCAGCAACTACGCAGTTAGCCGAGCTCATATATGTGCGTAAAGAAGAAGAGTATTAGCATCTTTGCAGGGTTCAGGGTATCTCGTAGTCGAGCCGTCTCGACTAGAGCCTTCTTACTTGTTACTTTTAGGGTCGGGAGAAAAAAATTGCTGATGGCAAAATAATTTCGCTTCGAGCGCTCGACGGTGACGGTCGATATCCCAAAACGGCCTGACAAGTGCTGCTCTTTCCCTTGCTCTCTTTCTCTTTCTGCCCTATGCTTTTTTCTCTCTGCTCTCTTCTCATAAAAATATATGTATGCTGGCACAAACAGCAAGCAGCTCACAAAAATTGAAATTTCTTCTCGACGCGATCCCATTGGTTCCCTTTTGAGGGAAGAGTATACCGAATTCATACACGGCTTTGCCATGCTCATGCAAAATGTTAGCGTTTTCATGATTATTTGTGGAAAGGGTATGAAAGTGTTGACGTGCATAACGAATATTATTTCCCGATGACCATACACACACACATTTACACTTCCTCGCTATATGTGTAGGCATTTATGTGCCTGTGTGCGATATTCTTGCTGCCTGTAGTACTATTAGAACCCCAGCAGTTGATGTTCGTTCGGTTGGGTAGCTGATGTGAGCATGCATACACACACACATTTACACTTCCTCGCTATATGTATAGGCATTTATGTGCCTGTGTGCGATACACTTGCTGCATGTAGCAATTCTAATTTCCCAGCGATTGCTGTAGGTAGCTGATGTGAGCCTACACACACACATACATAAGTGTACGTCTGTGATGTGATAATTACAATCGCCGAGTATCACTTGTATTGGCATTTGAATGAATGAATGCTCTGCCTGGGGCATTTGCATGTTTCGTGCATGGGTCATTTTAGTAAAAAACAAGTAAGGCTCTAGTCGAGACGGCTCGGCTACGAGATCCCCTGAACCCTGCAAAAAAGTGATACTCTTCTTCTTTACGCACTTATGAGCGCGCGCTCTGCTAACCTCGCAGTTGCCGCCGTGGCTTGGAGGCGGGTTGGGCTGAATTTTGGACGCTCATAACTCCATTTCTAGATGGACTATCTTTATGCAATTTTCAAAGTAGATAAGGAGTATCTAAATCTATCTTTATGCCAAATTGCAAGTCTAGTATTTGAAATGCGTTTTTTTTTAAATTGGAGGCGAAGAGGGCGTGGCATCAAAAATCTGTAAATTACATAATCTGCGTATCCATAATATCTATCTAGATAAACAAATTTGAAGTCTCTAGCTGAAACAGTGTAGAAGTTATGCCCAAAAAACCAAAAAAATTGAAACGAATTTTCGATTTTTTATCGATAATTTGGAAATGGGATGAGTTATCGAAAAAAAACAAAATAAACTCGTACTGCGTAGCTAACATACGAGTGTTCATGTGAAATTTCAGCATTGTAGCTTTTGTAGTTTCCGAAATCTCGACGTTCATACGGACGGACGGACGGACAGACGGACAGGGCTCAATCAACTTATTTTTTTATGCTGATCAAGAATATATATACTTTATGGGGTCTGCGACTTCTCCTTCTGTCTGTTACATGCATTTTCACAAAACCATTATGCCCTGAACTCCCATTTTCAATGGGTTCAGGGTATAAAAACTGAAAATGATTCGTGAATAAGAAATGTAAATTAAATAAAACATTTAACATAATACATGTATATTTTTATTATTTTATGGAAAATATGACTACATAACGAATTCATATTTTATGCATAAAAGGGCCATTTTACCTGTATATCTAGACAGGGTCAAATCAGGTACTACATATTAAAGAACAAATGATAACTGATCAACAGGTAATAAAAAATATAGACCTCTCCTACAATTCGAACCCAAATCGTTTACTTGATTCAAAGTTGAGGTAGGTAGATGGGGCTCCAAAGTCAAACAAGTAAGAAGGCTCTAGTCGAGACGGCTCGACTACGAGATACCCTGAACCTGCGCAGTTGCTGCCGTGGCTTGGGGGTGGGTTGGGCTGAACTTTGGACGCTTATAACTCCATTTCTAGATAACCGATCTTCATCAAATATTCAGAGTAGAATAAGAGCATCTAAATCTATATTTGTGTCAAATTGTCTCTAGTATTTGAAATGCGTTTTTTTAAATTGGGGACGAAGGGGGCGTGGCATCCAAAATCTTACATAGTCTGCATATCCATAATATCTATCTAAGTATACAACTACAACCTGAAGTCTATAGCTAAAACGGTGTAGAAGTTATGCCAAAAAAACCTAAAAAATGTAAACGATTTTTATCGATAATTTGGAAATGGGATGAGTTATCGAAAAAAAAAAAACAAAATAAACTCGTACTGCGTAACTAACATATGAGTGTTCATGTGAAATTTCAGCTCTCTAGCTTTTGTAGTTTCCGAAATCTTGACGTTCATACAGACGGTCAGACTTTATAGGGTCTGCGACGTCTCCTTCTGCCTGAATTCCCATTTGGGTTCAGGGTATAATAATGAACAGAAAGTTTGCCCAAATAACAAAAGCATGTGACATCTGCGGTAAGAGTTTTCCTATATATATGCACACATGTACATTCAAAACTAGCCTAGCATGGTCTAAGAACTTAAACTTGCTAGATGGCGCTTTGGCAGTGAACTTATTTATCATGGCTTTTGCAGCTTTGAGTGGCATTGATATATTTCTTTTACAATTATGATGTGTCTGTGTTGATTAAGGTGACGCGTGTTAATCGAGGAACGTCCATTTGTTGGGTCTATTTTTAATGATATTTAATAATATACAATTTTTCGAATTTCAACTAATATAAGCGCGTTGCGCCATCTATTATTTTTTTGGCAATGCATACACACATATGTATATATACATGTACATATGTACATTTTGAACGTTACACGCATACATTCTTATCTATACTTTCTGATTTATCCATATGTTAAAGTATCATCACTATTGAAATGCATTTGTTCTGAGTAATGATTTTAAAAATATCTGTATTTTCAAGCTATGGTGATAAATAGACGTATAATAATTACACACAACGAAAATCTAAACATACAATCACTTATCAGTAATTGTCTGATTGATTATCATTCATTTATGTGGGTGCAATAACTAAAGAAACATGTTTAACAGATTTTAGACATTATCCAACACTGAAACTTCAATTGTGGTCTGTAAAACGATTAGTCCGTTACTTGCGATTGCCATCACAGTACAGATTATTATTTTATTTTATTAAAATTGGGTTCAGGGTATTATCTAGTCGAGCACTCTCGACTAGAGTTTTCTTGTTATTAAAGTTTTTGCTTTGACTTCATCGACATCTTCTGCTAGGTCGGTTCTTTCTTCTGTCCACACTTCTAAGTTTGAAATTATTTGCCGTTCTTTCTTTAATTTTAATAAATTATTTCACCCTTCAATGGACACAACAGCTCCAGAATTAACTTATCTAACGCCTCTGGAGGTGGATTTTCAAATACTTGCCCTTATTTCGGTACCATAAAGTAGGATTGCATTTGTTGTGTATAGGAGCTGTCTCCAAAAGGTAATTTTGCTATCCAGTCATGGTCTTTTAAGTCTTTATCGTATATCTATCTCGGGCCAAAGAATTGCAAAAATCCGGAGCTAAGCCTAATAAGCTAAGTAATAATAACAATAATAATAATAATAATAATATTAAATTCTATATTAATTTATATGTACATATAAATAATATTACATTGCTCAACTAGTTATACATACAAATGTAGTTCAGGGGCATTAAGAATGTAAAGTCGACACAGTGATTGTCAAACTAAATTTAAGTGAATCATCAGAGCCTTTAATCTTTTACCTGTGAAGTTTGGTGACTCTCTGTAGGAGATACCCATATATATTTATATATACAGATAAATTTATTTGCCCTAAGGATGTAGCTTGAAATATTAAAATTTTGAAGGGATTTTCTTTAACCATAGAGAACCGCTATTGGAGATATGCCTTTCGTAATCAATTGTGAGCTCATTTACTAAAATTTCCTGACATTTCTTGGGGCAAGTTTACTAAGTCAACTCTCGCGTTCATTGCAGGCCACGTCGGCGATCCGGCTCCAGCATTGTGGTCATTGATGGCGATGATCTGAAGCCATGTCTGCCGGATGATTACATTAGCGGTCAGCACCATCATTTGCACCATCAACAGCAGCAGCCGCCGCACCGGCAGCAGCATTATCGCTCACACTCAAGTGATCTGAGGGAGATTGATCAGGAAATGCTGACCATGTTGTCGGTGAATCAAGATAACGGTAAACTAAACTACCTTGTCGGCAAGCTACTAACAGCTATTTGCCACTTGCCATACTGTGGCTAATTGTAATGAATTGATTTGTCCGCCCGCAGGTCCACATCGCGAGATGGCCGTCGACTGTCCCGACACGTTTATAGCGCGCAACAAGACGCCACCCAGATATCCGCCACCCCGTCCACCACAGGTAAGCAGAGTCAACCAACGGCTTCTAGCCACTACCCTGAGAAAACAATTTAAAAAAACCTTTCACATGCAACAAGCGCTAACAACAACTAACAATAGTCACTAACAAGAACCACAGCAACGACAACCGCAATAAACATAAAGCACACCCAAAATGCATGCGCCTAGCTTACTCAACCATTGAGCCACACAACCACTCATTTCATTTCACATTGCCTTGCACACATGTACCACCTGCACCACGCATCATCCACCACTCAGAAACACAACACCAACCAGTCAACAATCACCAGCATCATCACCACCACCACCAACAACACCACCCAGAACACAACTAGAACTAAAAATGATCATGCTAACAAATTGTTAATTGTTGCACATCATTCTTCACATCAACATGAACTACAACAACAACAACATCATCATAAACATCATGAACAACAACATCAAAACATCAAAACATCAAAAACAACAACAACAATTGCACTCGATGTGGCTACACAAAATTTTTACAATCAAAAACAACAAACAAAATTGGAACAAATCGAAAACTATGAAAACGATCTGCAAACGGAACAGCAACAGCAACAACAACAAGTGGTAGCAACCACAACAGCAATAGCAGCAGCAGCAGCAACAATAACAACAACAACAACAACAACAACAAGCGCCCAAAGAGCGCCGCAGCAAAAGCCTAACTATAAGAAGCCAGCCGCATTTGATAGTAACAACACCCACACCAGCAGCAGCAGCAACAGCAACAACAATGTTGTTGATGAGCTGCTGTGCGTCATGGAAGAAATCTATTGTAAGGGCGACAGCTCGTCATCGTCGAACCGTTTCGATGATATACTGAGCAATCAGACGCTGGAGACATTTGAGACAATTGCGTATCGTCACCATCAAAAGCAGCAGACGACGAGCAATTGCCTCAGCAGCAGGAAAAATAACAACAACATCAATAGTAGCAACAGCGTCACAGCCACGCCCATCAGCAACAGCAACTCCTTGAATAGCACGCGAAGCAGCAGCAACAGCTCCATGCACAATAATAGCCACAGTCACAGCAGCAACAGTAACAGTAACTGTAACAGCAACAGCAACAGCAACAGTAACAGCGGCAATATCAACAGCGCCGCGTCATCCACAGCGAGCAGATCAACGATGCCGGATGATTTGAGCATGGCGCCGCCTAGCTATGAACCAGCCAACAATCATTTACTGTTGCCGCTAGCTAAGCATCGCGAGCTGCCCGTCGATGTGCCGGATAGTTTTATTGAAATGGTCAAGGCGCCACCGCGCTATCCGCCGCCGGCTCATCTATCGTCGTGCGGTTCGCTGCTCTCGAATGCCAGCTCCTCGAATGCATCCACAGCACAGACGACGTTTTCGTCTCTGGGCGCAGTTGCTGCTGCGCCAGCTGTCATTGCTACTGATGCTGCTAGTGACCTTGCCACCATTGCTGGCAATAGCGATGGCAAGCATACTGCTGATGAGGTATATCAACAACCACAATAGTATTCCCATTTTAGTAACCTTTTTTAATTTCCACGTTGCACTCCGTCTACTCTCTCTCTATCTCTCTCCCTCACACTGTCTCTTTCCTAGCTTAAGTTTGACCACACGTAATTTTCCCAGTAGGCTGGCAACAGCAATTGCCTTAGCCAGCAGCAACATGACCGACATTCCTTACAAAGCGCTCGATTAGCCCCCTTTAAACCAACATGGCTTCTTTCTTTTCACTATATCACCCTCATTGCCTCTTTCCCTTTCATCTCTCTCTATGCCACATCAGTTGCCTTCGCGCGTCATTTGCAGCCATTGTAATAAATCAAAAGCAATTTGCATTTCCTCAGCATTTCCGCTGTAACTGCAACTGCGCCCTGTCGTTTCTCACATATATCACTGCAACAGTTGATCTGCCTACAGCAGCAACAGCAACAGCAATAGCAACAGCGATAACCCGCCACGTTTTCCGCTGCAATTTCCGCAAGCTGTTTTCTTCTCCTTCTCCTTCTC
>JAUESR010000118.1:0-83606 GCA_030914345.1 Drosophila koepferae
CATTTGCAGCCTACCCACGCAGCTCTAGCCGCTACGACTATGTCTACGGCACCATCGATATCAAGCCAGGCATGCCCCATCCAAATTATTGTAACAGCCAGAATAAAAAACATATTTGGCAACTGAGTAGCAGTTGAAAGGAGCCCACACAAGATGAATTATGGCCAAACTTATCGGCTTTCGGCTGGGCTGCTGTGTAGTGTGCAACTGTTGCAGTTGGCCGTCTGGGCTACGCTAACTGCGTTCTGGATGCAGATACTGATAATATAATACATATACACTTAAAATTGCGAGACGCCGAGCCCAGACCAGCCCAGCCCTGCCCATCCCATACAAGAACAGGCCAACCCAGCAATGTCATGCAGGATGCAATTTACAAAATAATAAGTTATACGTCGCTCGAAGTATTGGTAGAGACATAAGAAGGTTAAAAGATACTCGAATAAATTTAATATAAATAAATTTTATTGTAAACAAGTAAGAAGGCTCTAGTCGAGACGGCTCGACTACGAGATCCCATGAACCCTGCCAAAAAGTGATACTCTTCTTATTTACGCGCTCTGCTAACTGCGCAGTTGCTGCCGTGGCTTGGGGGTGGGCTGGGCTGAACTTTGGACGCATATAACTCCATTTCTAGAAGGACGATCTTCATGAAACTTTCGGAATATATTAAGAGCATCTAAATGTACCTATTTGCCTAATTGCAAGTCTCTAGTATTTGAAATGCGTTTTTTTTTCAAATTGAGGGCGAAGGGGGCGTGGCATCCAAAATCTGAAACTTACATAATCTACGTATTCATAATATCTATCTAAATATATTAATTTATAGTCTCTAGCTAAAACGGTGTAGAAGTTACGCACAAAAAACCAAAAAAATGTAAACGAATTTTCGATTTGGAAATGTGATGAGTTATCGAAAAAACAAAACAAACCCGTACTGCGTAGCTAGCATACGAGTATTCATGTAAAATTTCAGCTCTCTAGCTTCTGTAGTTTCCGAAATCTCGACGTTCATACAGACGGACGGACGGACGGACAGGGCTAGATCAACTTATTTTTCGATGCTGATCAAGAATATATATACTTTATGGGGTCTGCGACGTCTCCTTCTGCCTGTTACATACATTTTCCAAAACCATTATACCCTGAATTCCTATTTTCAATGGGTTCAGGGTATAAAAAACTAATACTCTTCTGTTTTACAAACGTATAAGCGCGCGCTCTGCCGTGGCTTGGGGGTGGGTTGGGTAGATTAAGAGTATCTAAATATATCTATTTGCCAAAATGCAAGTTTCTAGAATTTTAAATGCGAGGGGGCGTGGCATCCAAAATCTGAAAATTACAAAATCTTCGTATCCATAATATCTATCTAAATATATGAAGTCAAAGTATCTTGCTAAAACAGTCTAGAAGTTATGCCCAAAAAACCTGAAAAATGTAAACAATGTTTCGATTTTTATCGATAATTTGAAATGGGATGAGTTATCAAAAAAAAAAAAAAAAACAAAATAAACTCGTCCTGCGTAACTAACATACGAGTGTTCATGTGATTCAGCCCTTTAGCTTTTGTAGTTTCCGAAATCTCGTCGTTCATACGGACGGACGGATGGACAGGGCTCAATCAACTTATTTTTTTCTGCTGATTAAGAATATATACATACATACATATACTTTGTGGGGTCTGCGACGTCCCCTTCTGTCTGTTACATACATTTTCACAAAACCATTATACCCTGAATTCCAATTTTCAATGGGTTCAGGGTATGAAAGCGGAAATGGAAGTTGCTCTTTGGTTAAAATTGTCATCATCAATTGTTGTCTGAACTTAAGTAAAAACAACAAGTAAGAACGTTGCAGTTAGGCGCCACTAA
This sequence comes from Drosophila koepferae, assembly GCA_030914345.1. Taxonomy (NCBI): domain Eukaryota; kingdom Metazoa; phylum Arthropoda; class Insecta; order Diptera; family Drosophilidae; genus Drosophila; species Drosophila koepferae. The sequence continues at coordinate 1,872 of JAUESR010000118.1, forward strand.
CTGCGATATACTTTGTTCCCATAGGTGCATCTTATTTATTTAATAAACATTTAATTAACGAAATATTTCGGCAATTAGAAAACGTACATGGCAAGCAACAAACGTTTTTCCTACACATACATACAGATTTACACATGTACACACTATACGAGTATACACAATTTTCTAAGTATACATACAAAAGTTTGCATGCCAGAATATTCTAAGAATTGTGACTGAATTGGGAATTTTTCGATCGTAACTTTAGTTTTGTCACAAGGCGCTCTAGCAATGCATTGCAATGTCTTATTTGGTTTTAGTTAACGAAGCGCAGGTCAAGGCAGTGGCGCTGGTGGTAAGCACTATGCAAGCTATACTTGGGTGCGTGGGTTCGAATCCCGCAGAAACCTTTTTTTCAAAAATTATTTATTTTTTTATTTTTTTATATTTGTATATTTATTATAAAATGCTTGCTGCCAATTGATGATAATTTATAAACATACGCATATGAATTTTGCATTTAAGCAAAAACTAAAACAATTTTTCCGATTTGCCACGCTGTGTGGCAAGCAGTTTTTCTATGCATGCATATATGTACATATGTATGTGTACACAGATGTTTGTAAGTGTATACACATCCAAAAGTGTATACATATTGCAAGAATTGCGATTGTATTGTTTTGTTTCGTCACAAGCTGCTGTGAATTGATTTAGGTTTAGCTAACGATTACATGTTGTTTTCAAAAGACCTAGGTTCGAATCCCGGTGGAAACTTTTTATTATTAATCAAAAACTTATCAATTTAATTTTTTAAAATTTATTAATATTATTATATTTATGTTAAAATGCTTTTTGCCATCTTAGCAATTGCTACTAAGCTATTATATGCATGAATTATGCAGTTGGCCACAAGAAACTTCTTTGCCGATTTGCCACGCCCCCAGTGGGCGTAGACGCATAATTTTTTGCCAGTTCTTAGAAAAGGCCGAGGCTAACATGACTGCAAAATTTGGTTGCTTACATTCCAAAAATGCGAAAATTACAAGGTATTTTTCGATATGCCACGCCCACAAAGAGGCTGGAAAATTATTTTTAGGGCATCGATAGAGGAGAACATTAGTAACTCAACCATCCAATTTTCAAGCTTCTAGCTCTAAAACTGTAGGAGATATAAACTTTTGCGGTTTGCCACGCCCCCTGTGGGCGTAGATATATCTACCATAGCTTATTAGTCTTGGGTTGTCAACCCGAGTATACATGCAAAATTTCAAGTCTCTAGTGTCAATAGTGTTCAAAATATAGCACAATTTGAAAAATCACTATATATTCAGGTCCGATTTGCCACGCCCCCAATGGGCGTAGACATATAACTTTTTGATCGATCTTCTTAGAATCATAACATTAGCTCACATGCAAAATTTCAGCGTTCTAGCTTTAACGGTGTAGAAGATACGTATTTCCCGATTTGCCACGCCCCCAATGGGCGTAGATATATCCGCCATAGCTTTTTGAACTTGGGTTGTCACCCCGAGTATACATTTCAAATTGCAACTCTCTAGCTCATCATCTAGTATGGTAACTTAACTGTGGGCGAAAGAGTTTTCCGATTTGCCACGCCCCTAGTGGGCGGATCGGGAAAATTTTTACACTTTATAATTCGGGAGCATATATGAGTATATGTTTAAAATTTCAAGTCTCTAGCTCTAATAGCGCCGAAAAATATTGCGTTCATACGGACAGACGGACAGACGGACGGACAGCAAGACGGACATTGCACAAACCAATATACTTTTTCCCCTTCGGGAACAAAGTATAAAAAGTATATACATACATATATATTAGGTTATTCACTAAGTAATTTCGTTTGTTTTAGTGCTATTCAAACACGATATTTTTATACCCTGACCACATTGAAAATGGGAAATCAAATACAGTCAAGGAAAAAAGTCAACATACAGCACAAATTTTTCGATATTTCGGATTTTTGCAATAAAAATCAAAAAAGTTGGTATGCAATTATTTAGAGCTCTTATAGTTATCATTATTTCAGAATAAAAAGTTTATTAAAAATTATGTATACCAAAGTTACTATCGAAAAACATAAAATGTTCACGGAAAAAAGTCAAAAGTCAAAAGTCAAAGTCAAAAGTATATAGATACTAATTTATTAAAATTTCGGTTTTTGTCAGATTTTGGATTCCGGTCCCCAATTCCCCCCACATCCCAAAATGTGTTTAAAATGTATTTCAAATACTAGAGACATACAGTTTGGTTTGGCATATAGATATTAATGTCATGATCATAATCTGAGCAGTTGAATACGATTGTCCGTCTAGAAATAGAATTATTAATCAAAGAAGTTATAGCAGCAAAACCCACGCGGCCAAGCACCAGAGCCAGCGAGACAGCAAGACGCCTGCAATGTTTACACATATACTGTATATGATATACAGGCGTACAAGCATATGTCAGCGTGTGTGTGTTCGTGTTTTTGCATGTATAGTTTCTTACGCGTGGAGAATCGAAACGAAGCATTCTTGGAATATTATTCGTTCGAAGAAGGGCTCAGGGGAATTCGTAGTCGAGCAGTCTAGACTACAGCTTTCTTATATATTTTATAAAACATTTTATGGAATTATGTATTCTCCATTTTGCTCTAGTACCTTTTGCCATCTTTTAGGCAAGAGATTTATTTCGCGCTCATAAAATTTTTGATCCTTGTTGGTTTTTGATGTCCTGATTTGAGGTGAAGGTTGTACCATCCAAAAAATTCTGCAGAGACCGGAACAAGTAATAGTCCAAAGGTGGGTGGTAGCACATCCCATTCAAGCTGCAATAGCTTTTGGCGAGTTATCAAATTTGTATGGGGTCTTTAATTTTCCTGGTGGAACACTACACCTTTTCTATTGACTAATTCTGGTCTCTTTCCTTTGACCGCATCACTTGATTTGTCTAGTTGATTGCAATAAACTTCAGAATTTATTGTTGTGTTGTCCGGTAAAAGCTCAAAATAAACGATCCCCTTGAAATCCCACTAAACGGACAACGTAAACTTTCTTTTGGTGAATATCGGGCCTTGATGTGGTTTGAGCTGGTTCATCCTTTTTAGACCATGATCTCTTGCGCTTTACATTGTTGTAAACAATTCACTTTTCATCGCCGGTAACAATGCACTTTAAAAATGGATCGTTTCTTTGACGTCGAATAAGCGTATTGCAGTCGTTAATGCGACGAAGCAAATTTCGTTCTGTAAGAACATGAGGAACCCATATGTCAAGCTTTGAAATGAATCCTACACGTTTTATGTGCTTGTGAACGGTCGCGTTTGACAGATTTAATCTTTCCGCAACGTGGTGAATCCTTAAGATGGAAATGGCCGGAACGAAATTTTGCAAACCAATTTTGGCATTGGCGTTCTGTCAATACATCTTCTCCGTACACATCGCAAAATTATTGCCTTGCTTTGACTGCATTTTTGCCCTTTCGATAGTAAAACAGTAAAATATGCCGAAAATGTTGTTTTTGATCTTCCATCTTCAAAAGGATACCAAATCCAACCAATTTTTTTTTACAAATAAGCTTTACTATATCAACTATTGAAATTTATAACGGTAAAGCGCTTAAATGCAAAGTTGGCTGCGAAAAAATTCAATGAGGCCAACTGATGTCATAAAACGAAATATTTGCATCAATATGGAACTCAAATCAATCATATTATTGCACTAATTTTCTAAACATTCTAAGCATAACATTTGATCATATTTCGTTATACACAGAGTAATGGTCAGTGATTATAAAAATAAAACATGGAAATATAAAAGCTTACTAATAATCTCTTCACATTTGTAATAGCGCGAGAAATGGAGCGACTAAGTGCCTCTATAACAGATTAAATGAAAGGCCACAGTCGTCGGGCTCGGTGTGCAGCAAGTGCAGTATACCGAGCCGATTTGGAATGACAGCCAGTCAGTCGATGATTGCCGTCAATTGGAAGCAAATTGTTTTTATACCCTGTAAGCACAAAAAAGTTGCTTCAACGAACTCATTGATTGAGTATTGGTATATAAATATTGTATCATTTCATTCTTACCATCACAAATTAGCTGCATGGGTCTATCAAATAACTTATTAAAGCGTGCGTGTTCATCAGAGCAAAGTTCGCTAGCGTTTTTCATTTGTAATTTCAAAAGGGTCTATGAAAATCTGCGTGGTAAAGGATATAAAGTTGTCGAGCACCATTTGCAATAGCTTTACTGTTTTTGGGATTGGTTTTCGTTTTATTGCTGTAGGTTTTTTCATTCGTCCCTCGTTGCCTTTCTGTGTGAGTGGAATCCAATGATTTTTTACCAGATCAAGTCGCCAAAGGCTGTTTTTCATTTCTACTGGCTGCTGTCAGCTTAGCAATAGCATTTTCAATTCAGTCCTCGCTCCCGGACGAAATGTTTGTGATTGTGCAACTGTTGGACTGAATTGTCAAAAAACGATTTTACTGAAACACCAGCAAGCTGAAAGCAATTTCACAATCTTTTTAGTTGCTCTTCTGTTTGCCAAGTGTTGCATTGTATAGACTATACATCTTGCTTATTAGCGTAACACGTGTCTAAGTGCAGTCCTGGCTGGCTAGAAGAAGCATCAACTTTTTAAATATGCTATCATATATTATGTACATGAGCCTAAGTTACATATACCTCTATAAATAAAAAAAAAAAAAAAAATATATATATATATATATATATTTATTTGTTTATTTATTTATTTAAAAATATTGACAAAACGAGAGTCAAATAGCCTAAAAAAAAAATACAAAAATTACAATAGTATCACTAACCCGATGGGGGTATTTTATTTGCTAATCCGGCCAGCTATGCCCCAATTCACAGCCAAATATGGTCAGTGATAAATATTGAAGCTATTGAAATTGAAAAGAAAGTGTTAAATGAAAATTGAAAATATATATACATATAAGAGATTAAATATAATTGATATAATTACAGTTATAATAATTCTTAAGATTAACAAGTAAGAAGGCTCTAGTCGAGACGGCTCGACTACGAGATACCCTGAACCCTGCCAAAAGTTGATACTCTTCTTATTTACGCACATATATGAGCGCGCGCTCTCCTAATTGCGCAGTTGCTGCTGTGGCTTGGGGGTGGGTTGAGCTGAACTTTGGACGCTTATAACTCCATCTCTAGATTAACGATCTTCATGAAATTTTCAGAACATATTGAGAGCATCAAAATGTGTCTATTTGTTAAATTGTCTAGTATTTGAAATGCGTTTTTTGCATATTGGGGGCGAGAGGGGCGTGGCATCCAAAATCTGCGTATCCATAATATCTATCTAAATAAACAAATTAGAAGTCTCTAGCTAAAACGGTGTAGAAGTTATGCCCGAAAAACCGGACGGACGGACGGACAGACGGACAGGGCTAGATCAACTTATTTTTCTATGCTGATCAAGAATATATATACTTTATGGGGTCTGCGACGTCTCCTTCTGCCTGTTACATACATTTTCACAAAACCATTATACCCTGAATTCCCATTTTCAATGGGTTCAGGGTATAAAAATTCGATTCACCACGCATAAGAAACTATACATACTACGCTTGTAGGCATGTATGTGTGTAAGTAGTGCTGGGCGATGTAACATCGATACATCGATGTTTTAAAGAATATTAGAAACATCGATGTTTTTTGTTCGATGTTCGATGTTCAGCAAATCTGGACTTATTATTAGCGAAAAGCGAAGCTCGCTAAAATCCAAAAATGTCGACATGTTAGTGTTCATTAACAAAAACGATTGGATCTCATATGAGAACCATTAGAATATTATATGGCAAAGTTTTCCATACTTGGATTAATGTAAAATAATGATATTAAAACAATTTAATTGCAGATCTTTAAATACGAGAATTTTAAAAAAGCTATGCGTCCAGCAACAGTTATTAACGGTTAAGACTGATGAAGTGATACCTATATTTTTTATTTATTATTTAATTTTGTTTTTCTTTCTTTTTTATTTGAAGTTTGAACTTGTAAAATGATGAATGAATTTTAAATCAAATATATTATTTAATTTTGTTAGGAATATAAACATTGAATAATAAAAACAATTAAGAAGGCTCTAGTCGAGACGGCTCGACTACGAGATACCCTGAACCCTGCCAAAAAGTGATACTCTTCTTATTTACGCACTTATGAGCGCGCGCTCTGCTAACTGCGCAGTTGCTGCCGTGGCTTGGGGGTGGGTTGGGCTGAACTTTGGACGCTTATAACTCCATTTCTAGACGGACGATCTTCATGAAATTTTCAGAGTGTATTAAGAGTATCTCAATCTATCTATTTACCAAGTTGCAAGTCTCTAGTATTTGAAATGCGTTTTTTTTTTCAAATTGGGGCCGAAGGGGGCGTGGCATTAAAAATCTGATAACTACAAAATCTGCGTATCCTTAATATATACAAAGTTTAAGTCTCTAGCTAAAACGGTGTAGAAATTTTACTAAAAAACATAAAAAATGTAAACGAATCTTCGATTTTTTATCGATAATTTGAAAATGGGATGAGTTATCGAAAAAAAAAATAAAGTCGTACTGCGTAGCTAACATACGAGTGTTCATGTGAATTTCAGCTCTCTAGATTTTGTAGTTTCCGAAATCTCGACGTTCATACGGACGGACGGACGGACAGACGGACAGGGCTCAATCAACTTATTTTTTTATGCTGATCAAGAATATATATACTTTATGAGGTCTGCGACGTCTCCTTCTGCCTGTTACATACATTTTCACAAAACCATTATACCCTGAATTCCCATTTTCAATGCGTTCAGGGTAAAAAAAGCAAAAAGAGTAGTGGTCCCAAATGGCTACCTTGAGGAACACCAGACGAATCTGCTGATTAACTGTGTCAAATGCTTTACTGAAATCAGTATAAATAACATCAGTTTGCATTTTTTTAGAAAAACTGTCATTGACAAGCGTAAGTAGAGGATGTTGATCGATTCAAAATAAAACCATGTTGGGATGGTTGAATAATCGATTTGCAAAAATGTTGCAAGGTTGATGTTATAATTTTTTCAAATAACTTCGAAATAGCAGATAATTTTGCAATACCTCTGTAATTTTAAATATCAGATCTTCAACCTTTTTTATTAGAGGAATGATGAAAGACTCTTTCCATATTGAAGGGAACACAGAAGTTTCCAAAGACAAATTAAACAATTTGAAGGGAACACAGAAGTTTCCAAAGACAAATTAAACAATTTTAGCAAAGGTGATTGAAGAGAAACACTGCATTCTTTAATGACACAACTTGGAATATTGTCAGCACCAGGAGAGAAAGATGTCTTCAGAGTCCTAATGGCTGTAGCTAGAGAGGCTGCATTAGGAGCATTAATAGAACCATAATCAGGAAGTATGTATAATCGTATACTAGTCGGCCCTCGTATATGAACAATTTACGCCTATAAGCATTCACATAGTAATTTTCTTCTAAACCAAAACGGTCACATAGTCACTCTAAAATTGACGCCTTAAACGGGGCGAGGTGAGTGATTCGCAGCCATAAGCACGAAGCCGACCACCGCATCACTGTGTAGCGCAACGGTAGCTCTCAAAAGGGAAATTGTACTAGGAAATTTGCCGGAAATTAAAACTTGTGTAAAATAAATCGCCAATCCTCGAACTGCGTATGTACATGAATACATAGGTAGAGGCACAGACACACTCGGAGACATATAGTTACCGACACGAGTGTTGTGGCAGACGGTCGGTTGGTTAGATACATCGAGGGATCGAAGCACCATCTATCTCCCACACTAACACTGAGTCCCTGAGGAGCACACATATAAATAAAAATACACTCACAAGGAAGATAACTGTATGTCTATAATGTTTCAGAATTCTGATCTAGCTTAAAATTTAAAGCAGCTGCCACTAGCTCGTTAGACTTTTCGTGTTATCCGTTGTCCAGCACAGAGGCCTCACCCTCCCTCTCTATTCTTACCGCAACAGTGCCATGGCATGGTATGGCGAGGCGTGGCGCTTGCATATTCTGTCGGATTTGGTGCTAATGGAGTGACATTTGGCAAAGAATTATTAGATTTCCTCATGCATAGCGCATTTCAAATGCACGGCGTCGATGGCGCCCGTGTCGAATAATGCAAGACGTGATTGGTCGAAAAGGCACAAAGAAAACGCAGCCGGAACGACACAATGTTGCAGCTAATTTCCTTTAATGAACAACAATTACACGATATGTGGCCAATGTCAAGTGACAGCCATCACTGGCATATTCGTACACATGCACAGGTACATCCAGGTTGTTCGAATTCGATTAACGACCGTACATTCGTGCATACAAGCACGTAAATTGAGATGTGCAGTGATCATGAAATTTAATTTCCTTGATTGTGAAAACAAAAGCAAAACAGCATCAAGCAGCAGAGTGGCAGGGAAATATTGGAGGGAATGGTAATTGATTGACTCGCAACCCCATTAGTCGGAAAATGTCCGGCTAATGATTCAGACTGTTTCGTGCTGGCCCTCTACTTAACTAGACCACAATGTGTAACTACGTTCAAATTCAATGTGTACTCGCATTAAAATTTTAACAATATCTGTTGGCAAATCTGTGGCAAATCGAAAGATGCACTTTTCGGTATGCCAGAAATCGTATAAGTTGAGCTGGAGATCTATTATATATCATATGTCTACGGAAGCGTAACAAATCGGACCTGAATATATATTGGTTTCTTCAACTTTAGGTACATTTTGGGCACTATTGATTGACCACCCAAATTCAAAGAGATAGGGCGGATATATCTACGCCCACATAGGTAATTTTATGGGAACTTATTTTGTGTATAAATCTTCTTGTAGATGGACTTTCGTAATTAAAAATTGCCGATTATGAAGACGACATTGTGCTAAACCAATATATATGTTTCTAGTACTTGAAATAATTGTTTAATGCTTTCTAGTTGGTTGGTTTGTATAGATCTGATAAGTTCTGGTCATTTACTTCGACCAGAACTTCTACTGCAAAAACCAAACTCCCTCATTATTTTATATGTATATTTTGCTTTTTATCTTTAAGCCGCTTTGACCAATTTTTGCCGTCAACGCGTCGCGATGGCCACTTAGCAAACCAACTTTTCGCCTTATGCTAGATTATTTTAGCTTATCTACGACTCAAGCATTACGAAATGACTCTCATTTCAAAATTGTTATTGAATCTTTCGTGGAGTAAATAATCCATGTTGAAATGAGCGAAAAAGCCCGTTGCGCTTGCAAAGTGGCAGCTAGCATAAAAATAAGAAAAAACAAGTAAGAACGTTGCAGTTAGGCGCCACTAACTGCGATATACTTTGTTCCCATAGGTGCATCTTATTTATTTAATAAACATTTAATTAACGAAATATTTCGGCAATTAGAAAACGTACATGGCAAGCAACAAACGTTTTTCCTACACATACATACAGATTACATACTATACGAGTATACACAATTTTCTAAGTATACATACAAAAGTTTGCATGCCAGAATATTCTAAGAATTGTGACTGAATTGGGAATTTTTCGATCGTTACTTTAGTTTTATCAAAAGGCGCTCTAGCAATGCATTGCAATGTCTTATTTGGTTTTAGTTAACAAAGCGCAGGTCAGGGCAGTGGAGCTGGTGGTAAGCACTATGCAAGCTATACTTAGGTGCGTGGGTTCGAATCCCGCGGAAAACTTTTTTTCAAAAATTATTTATTTTTTATTTTTTATATTTGTATATTTATTATAAAATGCTTGCTGCCAATTGATGATAATTTATAAACATACGCATATGAATTTTGCATTTAAGCAAAAACTAAAACAACTTTTCCGATTTGCCACGCTGTGTGGCAAGCAGTTTTTCTATGCATGCATATATGTACATATGTTTGTGTAGACAGATGTTTGTAAGTGTATACACATCCAAAAGTGTATACATATTGCAAGAATTGCGATTGTATTGTTTTGTTTCGTCACAAGCTGCTGATCAGCTGGTCAGCTGATCAGCTGTGAATTGATTTAGGTTTAGCTAACGATTACATGTTGTTTTCAAAGGACCTAGGTTCGAATCCCGCTGGAAACTTTTTATTTATTAATCAAAAACTTATCAATTTTATTTTTTAAAATTTATTAATATTATTATATTTATGTTAAAATGCTTTTTGCCATCTTAGCAATTGCTACTAAGCTATTATATGCATGAATTATGCAGTTGGCCACAACAAACTTCTTTGCCGATTTGCCACGCCCCCAGTGGGCGTAGACGCATAATTTTTTGCCAGTTCTTAGAAAAGGCCGAGGCTAACATGACTGCAAAATTTGGTTGCTTACATTCCAAAAATGCGAAAATTACAAGGTATTTTTCGATATGCCACGCCCCCAAAGAGGCTGAAAAATTAAGGAGATTAAAATAGAGGAGAACATTAGTAACTCAACCATCCAATTTTCAAGCTTCTAGCTCTAAAACTGTAGGAGATATAAACTTTTGCGGTTTGCCACGCCCCCTGTGGGCGTAGATATATCTACCATAGCTTATTAGTCTTGGGTTGTCAACCCGAGTATACATGCAAAATTTCAAGTCTCTAGTGTCAATAGTGTTCAAAATATAGCACAATTTGAAAAATCACTATATATTCAGGTCCGATTTGCCACGCCCCCAATGGGCGTAGACATATAACTTTTTGATCGATCTTCTTAGAATCATAACATTAACTCACATGCAAAATTTCAGCGTTCTAGCTTTAACGGTGTAGAAGATACGTATTTCCCGATTTGCCACGCCCCCAATGGGCGTAGATATATCCGCCATAGCTTTTTGAACTTGGGTTGCCACCCCGAGTATACATTTCAAATTGCAACTCTCTAGCTCATCATCTAGTATGATAACTTAACTATGGGCGGAAGAGTTTTCCGATTTGCCACGCCCCTAGTGGGCGGATCGGGAAAATTTTTACACTTTATAATTCGGGAGCATATATGAGTATATGTTTAAAATTTCAAGTCTCTAGCTCTAATAGCGCCGAAAAATATTGCGTTCATACGGACAGACGGACAGACGGACGGACGGACAGACGGACAGACGGACAGACGGACGGACAGCAAGACGGACATTGCACAAAACCAATATACTTTTTTCCCTTTGGGAACAAAGTATAAAAACTCAATTGGCGCCCTCACAGTTTCCCATTTTACTGACTAGATGCTCAACCACACTAAATGCGTCCAAATTATACGCAATCATTTCGAGCTTAGCGAAACTGGGGTCTGCCTAGATACTCGATGGTAGAAGCGTTACAGCCACAGCTTCGCAACTGACAATACGATGATTACATTTTCATTTGAACTTAGTCACTTAGAATACAACACATTGTGCTTTAAGTGACAATTTATCTTTGCCTTCAGTATGGTCAACATTTACTTTCGTTTCAAGCTTTTACTTAAAATATAAGATTTTATTAACTCAACTAGAGATACTCTTTATAGCTATTAATACATATATACATACAAACATATTATAATCTTAGACATCCGCCAACAATTTTACAATCAAGTCAACTAATTTTGATTTTGTTTGATGTTAGTTAGCCCAGTTGGTGTATATAAATAATATTGGGACTTATGAATATGTCAACTCCATCCATTTTCCACTAGTTTTTTTTTTTTTTTTTTTTTTTTTTTTTTTTTTTTTTTTTATATACTGTTACCAATAAATGGAAAGTCAGAAACCGGATATAACCGCAAGTACGTAAATGTACTCCTTTTTTTTTAGCTAGTCGCTTGGTTTGCCTTTTTCAGTTTATTGGTTTCCTTGGAATGCGTATTCAAATGCATAGAAATGAAAGTAAAAACAAATACCGCTCAATTTGCTGTGCAAATAGAAAAAATGAAGTAAAAGCGACAAAAACATTGCAGGGATGATGTAAAACCATAAGACAGAAACGGAGATGGAGACGGGAATGAACGGAAACACAATTGGAGGGTGGAAATTTTCTGTTGTTGGTTGGGTGTTTGGGTGTTGGTTGAGTGGTTGGCTGGGTGTTTCGGTGCGCTATGGTGACGAATGCGTGTGCGAATGGGAACGCGGCTAAGTGTCGTCAGCTGCAGTAGCAGTAGTACAATTTATGACAACTTAATTGATTTACTTTTCGTACGTGACCAGAAAAATGAAAATTGCATTACGCTGGGATTTTCTTTGCCTTTTTTGCGCTACAGCCGGAAGTTCTATTTCAATGCTGCCGATGCCACGATGTTCTTGCTGTCCCTATCTAAAGCCCGCTATTAGCATTCCCTACTCACAGCTATGGACAATATACATCATGGCGGGCTGATAGCGATTCTCAAATGTATATTTGTATACATGTTGTTATTGCGGAATACACATTCCTTGCATACCTTTTAAAACCGTATTGAATTAACACAAGTAATGGCATGGTGGTAAATATATTTTGTATCAGTAGAAATATCCGTCAGTGAATTTATAGATGACCTGACCTAAAATGATTTACCAAATTCTTAGCTAAGCCAAGCTACTGCTTGGCCAAGCTAGACCGGCTGCAGCCAGCTAGCTGGTAGCAACAGCTGCTGAAACATAATCGCTCAACGACAAAACCCGTTGCAGACACAAACAAATGTCAGATTCGAGTGTTGCTCGCTGTTGATTTTTGTAACTTCATCTTGAACCTATTTCCGTTTCCATCCAGTGCAAACCTCCAAACTTTAAGCGAATACCATTTGAGTTACTTAAGCACACCAGTTTATCCCATCTATATTCTTTTCCTATGACCTTTTTCTATTTTTTTTTTCACATCTTTTTTGTTGGTTGTTGTAACTTTGCATGGGTCGCGGTAGCAGTCTTAACTTTTCATACCCTGAACCCATTGAAAATGGGAAAGGGTATAATGGTCTTGTTAAATGGTTGTAACAGGCAGATGAAGACGTTGCCGAGCTGAGTCGATTTAGCCACCTCCGCCTGTTCTTATGTGTGAACGCGTCGATCTTAGAAACCATATGAGCTACTGACATACATTTTTTTGTTAGGTCCGTATATGGTACGCACATATCGAGTTTGATTACGAAAGTCCAGCTAGTCCATTGAAAGAAAATTGTTCATCAAAAAGTTACCATAACAAAGCAGGCGAAACAGCAAGACGCATGCATACATATGTGTACATGCCTTTGCAAGCGAGACAGCAAGGCGTTTGCTTATGTGTACATACGTATGTCAGTTTGCGTGCATGTGTGGGCATGTGCTTGTACTGTTTATTATGTACAATAAACGAAGCGTGGAATTCTTGGGGTATATCACTTTTTCGAAGAGAGGGGATCTCCTAGTCGAGCAAGCTCGACTAGAGCTTTCTGACTTGTTTTTATACCCTGAACCCATTGAAAATGGGAATTCAGGGTATAATGGTTTTGTGAAAATGTATGTAACAGGCAGAAGGAGACGTCGCAGACCCCATAAAGTATATATATTCTTGATCAGCATAAACAAATAAGTTGATTGAGCCCTGTCCGTCTGTCCGTCCGTCCGTCCGTATGAACGTCGAGATTTCGGAAGCTACAAAAGCTGAAATTTCACATAAACACTCGTATGTTAGCTACGCAGTACGAGTTTATTTTGTTTTTTCGATAACTCATCCCATTTCCAAGTTATCGATAAAAAATCGAAAATTCGTTTCAATTTTTTAGGTTTTTTGAATAACTTCTACACCTAGAGACTAGCTAGAGATTTCAATTTTACATATTTAGATAGATATTATGGATACGCAGATTTTGTAGTTTTCAAATTTTAGATGCCACGCCCCCTCCGCCCCCAATTTGAAAAAAACGCATTTCAAATACTAGAGACTTGCAATTTGGCACATAGATAGATTTAGATACTTTTAATCTACTCTGAAAATTTCATGAAGATCGTTCATCTAGAAATGGAGTTAAAGGCGTCCAAAGTTCAGCCCAACCCACCCCCAAGCCATGGCAGCAACTGCGCAGTTAGCAGAGCGCGCGTTTATAAGTGCGTAAAGAAGAAGAGTATCCCTTTTTTTGCAGGGTTCAGGGTATCTCGTAGTCGAGCCGTCTCGACTAGAGCCTTCTTACTTGTTTTTTGTTTGCTTCGTGCGATTGAGCTTGCAAATTGCGCCGTCCCACAGGCACATGGCTGTATACTCGAAAGTACCCACAAAAGTTTTTCGAAAAACGCTTCATCAATTCACTTTGGCTCTCTTTTACTCTGACTGGTTGCGTTAACTGCACGCAGAAAAACTCAGTCACAGAAAGACACTTACAAACACATACACACACACACACACACACACACACACACATATATATATATATATACACTTAGCCTTTCTTGCGGCTACTTTGACTTAATCGCATATTAGCGGCAAGTTTTTCCTGTACTTAAGAAACCACTTAAGAACTTGTTAAATAATCAATGAAAAAGATTTTTGCCACAACTTACTGACAAGCTGTTCCTTTAATAGTCATTCTGATGCCAGACATGCCTGCAAAAATATTTCTCCTTCCGCCACATGGTCAATGGAATTGCTAAGAATTTAAATCAATACCATCAACGTACTAGTCATGCTGGGTTGATGCATGATGATATATATACTTGTAAGAGAGTTAAAATAAAAACACTTCACATTTGCCGAATTCAAAAATTGAACTTTTTTATTTCTTAAAATCCTAGTGCTTATATACCTAAAAACACTTCCAGGCACTGGAAGGTTACAATTAATTCCATGCACACAAGTGCACAAATGTTTGTCAAGTGTCCCTTTTCGATCGCAAAGCCGTTCTCACGTCTCACGTTACATTTTGATTACTCGCTGCGTTTGTCGCTGCAGCTAAGGGATGACATGTTTATTACTTGGCTTCAGATAACGCGCACGACTATTGCCTATTTTTGAATATATTTATTTATGTGCCATGTTGATGCTTGAACAATACTGATCAGGAATATGTACTGATCTGGAATATGTATATTTACATATGTACATATATTGAACAACATAAAATAAATAACATTAACGTATATGCGCTCTAATAACTGCACAGTTAACGGAATAATTTCTTCATTTCTTAATTAAGCGTTTGTTTTAGTAGCAAATCAAAGACAGACGAACATGGCTAGATCATACTGATCAGGAATATATACATTTATGGGGCCACACATACTTCCGTTACATTTACATTTTCACAAAATGAAATTATCAACTTGATTTCCGATTTTAAAGTGGGCGGGGTATAAAAATGATCCAGAGTAACTCATGATATCTTACCTATAGTTTACTAGGTTTCAGACTAATATTTCTCAATTAGGATTTCCAGCATTTGGTTTCTTGATTGAACCTAACGCAATTTATAAAACTATTTATTTATTTTTTCTTCTCTCTCTCTCTCTCTCACTCTGCCTCTGACTTTTTGCTCGTTACAGAAACATTATTTACGCGAGTAAATGAAGAGGAAAGAAACAAACAAATTCAAATAGACAATTGTGACACCTTACTTCTGTATTTTGAATAGCAATGGGTAATTGAGTGGAAACTTGAATCGATTTTATAATTTCCATATATATACCCCCACAGAAACACATTTATTCACATACGTCCATGTGTATGCCAAATAAATAAAATAAGCAAGTAAGAGTAGTCTAGTACAGAATACTCGACTAGGAGGTACCCTGCACCTTTCCTTGCAATAGCTTCGAATATCACATACACACGTCCAAACACACTTAAAACATCGAACAAAATCAGAAAATAAAACATCCGTTTTCAAAATTTATTTTCATAACAAGGAAATGCTTACGAGATAAGCTTACGAGACGGTGCACTTGTCAGACGGATCATTATACCCTGATTTCCCCCTTTAAATGGATATAGGGTAAAAAAAAGTAGTTGGGGGACCCGAACCGGTGCGAAAGCAAATTGAATAGGATGCTGTTTCTGGCTAAGTGCCGATTGCATATAATTAATTTTGGTACTCGATACATTTGTACTTTAATTTGATTTACTTTGAACATATCGTAAATATATATAAGTATGTTTGTATAAGGTATCGGCAATCGACGCATAGTATATAATAATGATCAGGATAACGAACAAGAGATTGTATATCATCATACCATATATTAGGCGAGTATAAGAATCATTTTTATACTCTGACCCCATTGAAAATGTGAATTCATGGTATAATTGTTTTGTGAAAATGTATGTAACAGGCCGAAGGTGACGTCGCAGACCATAAAGTATATATATAAATAAATATAAAGTATCTAATATTCATATAATTAATTTTGGTACTCGATACATTTGTACTTTAATTTGATTTACTTTGAACATATCGTAAATATATATAAGTATGTTTGTATAAGGTATCGGCAATCGACGCATAGTATATAATAATGATCAGGATAACGAACAAGAGATTGTATATCATCATACCATATATTAGGCGAGTATAAGAATCATTTTTATACCCTGACCCCATTGAAAATGTGAATTCATGGTATAATTGTTTTGTGAAAATGTATGTAACAGGCCGAAGGTGACGTCGCAGACCATAAAGTATAAATATTCTTGATCAGCACGAAAAATTGAGTTTATATAGCCCTGTCCGTCTGTCCGTCCGTCCGTCCGTATGAACGTCGGGATTTCGGAAACTACAAAAGCTAGAAATTTCACATGAACACTCGTATATTAGTTACGCAGTACGAGTTTATTTTGTTTTTTCGATAACTCATCCCACTTCCATATTATCGTTTTTTGAGCATAACTTTTACACCGTTTTACCTAGAGACTACAAATTTATATATTTAGATAGACATTATACGCAGACTTTGTAATTTTTAGATTTTGGATGCAACGCCCCCTCGTCACCAATTTAAAATACTAGAGACTTGCAATTTGGCACATGGATATATTTAGATACTCTCAAATGAATGGTGTTAAAGGCGTCTAAAGTATAGCCCACTCCACCCCCAAGCCACGGCAGGAACTGCGCAGTTAGCAGAGCGCGCTTACACGTGCGTAAGGAAGAAGAAAATTTTTTTTTTTCAGGGTTCAGGGTATCTCGTAGTCGAGCCGTCGACTAAAGCTTTCTTACTTGTTTCTTTTATTGTAGTTCAAGAATGTTCGGATATTGATACAGGGTATCACATGGTCTGATACAACTGAGAACGAATGGGTCTGGTACCTGCTACTCTGTACGTCATTGACTTTGATTTAATTTTCGAACTTGACATTGTGAGGAGAGCCCGGTGTTTATATAAGTTTAAGCTGCTTCTCATAAAGCCATTCAAAGGCAAAGAGTCCAACAGTCATTTGTATTTTCATGGAATGTTCTTTCAGACAGTTTGATGGCAGCAAGTACCTTTGTTTGGGAACTTCGGACAAATGGCGTGGAAGAATTGCCTACAGTAATTGTTTTCCTATCTCCTCCATGAGCATTTTCTGTTGGGTTCCTTCGGCGCGTGGCGCAGCTGATGCTCTCCATGTAACTCGTATAACAGTATTTAAGATTTTTAGTGTCAGTTCGCAGCTCAATCAGTCAATCATAGAAAAGGACTATAATATATATATTTTGATATTACATTTCATTATGTGCAATGAATAAATGATACTATGCGTCTAGTGTTCATGGGAATGTTGAACAAACTAAAGAAATATTTGACGTCAAACAATATGAATAAGCAAATGTAATGATGTTTGTGTGTTGGGTGCACGTGTGAGAACTTTAATCAGACTCGGTCTGTGGCTGCGTTTGTTTGTGTCTGGGCATATGGCCAACAGTCGATGCCCTTGTTGCAGTAAGAGCGGCAGCAGGTAAGGTGGCCGATTTAACGCTTTCGAGCCCATCGCTACTTTTTCAGTTTTCATTTTACATATTGCCCTCGGAGTTGTATATTTTTTTTTGCTTTTGTATTTTTGCCAGCTTCCTCGCCTGCCAGGTGCCAGGCTCTCTTAGAGCGTGCCAGTCTGCCTACCGGCTGTCTGTCTGTGTGCACAAACTGCAAACTGCCTGCATTCCTCTCTATTTTGCACCTTTTGTACGTTTTTAATTTTCCTGTTTTATTTCCGGTTTTACGATTCCGATCTCAAATCTAGATTGCAATGGCATCACTGTTGGCGTTGGCGTTGGTCCGACAACAAGCTGGTATTCAACATCAAAACTCCAGTCGGCTCGGCTCCCAATGCCAAACTTATTTCACTTTAATATGCCTCTTTAAATGCGAACATAAAGCTAAGTCTAAGCTAACCACCAAAGCAAAGCATATATAACTGCTTCGGTCTGAAACTCAAATGATGCTTGCTGTCTCTGTTGCACAGCAGCCTAAGATAAGAAGCAACAGCACATGGGTAAAAAGAGTAGACTGTCGTGTGTGTTTGTGTGTGTGTGTGTGTGTGTGGGGTGGGGAGGGGGGCGGTAACGTCACATTTAACCTTTATGTACTTAGCCACTTTTGAAAAAATATTTGCATAAAAGGGTCAGTAGCACCTTTTACACCTGGCGAGAGGTCACACACAAAATATGTTTGTAAAAGGTTGTTTCCACATGTATGTCATTAAGGAAGTAGAGTTTATTTCCTCCGAGATCCTCATATTGGTATTGAATGTGCAATGTTGACGACCTTACCTTGACCAGGTTAACAGCCCCGTTTAAAAATCGTGTACAAATTTGATTTATCAAATTGCTCAGTAATATATTGACTGCTCTGATGGAATTTTAGTATTTGGTGAGATGAGTAATACGTTTGAAGGACGGCTGATAGACATTTAACAAAAAGACAAGCTGAGTTATACAAAGACAAAGACAAAGACAAAGACAAAGACAAAGACAAAGACAAAGACAAAGACAAAGACAAAGACAAAGACAAAGACAAAGACAAAGACAAAGACAAAGACAAAGACAAAGACAAAGACAAAGACAAAGACAAGACAAAGACAAGACAAAGACAAAAGACAAAGACAAAGACAAAGACAAAGACAAAGACAAAAGACAAGACAAAGACAAAGACAAGACAAAGACAAAGAACAATACAAAGACAAAGACAAAGACAAAGACAAAGACAAGACAAGACAGAAGACAAAGACAAAGACAAGACAAAGACAAAGACAAAAAAGACAAAGACAAAGACAAAGACAAGACAAGACAAAGACAGACAAAGACAAAGACAAAGACAAAGACAAAGACAAAGACAAATACAAAGACAGACAAAGACAAAGACAAAGACAAAGACAAAGACAAAGACAAAGACAAAGACAAAGACAAAGACAAGACCAAAGACAAGACAAAGACCAAGACAAAGACAAAGACAAAGACAAAGACAAAGACAAAGACACAAGACAAAGACAAAGAGAAGACAAAGACAAAAGACAGACAACAAAGACAAAGACAAAGACAAAGACAAAGACAAAGACAAAGACAGACAAAGCACAAAGACAAAGACAAAGACAAAGACAAAGACCAAAGGACAAAGACAAAGACAAAGACAAAGACAAAGACAAAGACAAAGACAAAGACAAAGACAAAGACAAAGACAAAGACAAAGACAAAGACAAAGACAAAGACAAAGACAAAGACAAAGACAAAGACAAAGACAAGACAAGACAAAGACAAAGACAAAGACAAAGAACAAAGACAAAAGACAAAGACAAATAACAAAGACCAAGACAAAGACAAAGGACAAGACAAAGACAAAAGACAAAGACAAAGACAAAGACAAAGACAAAGACAAAGACAAAGACAAAGACAAAGACAAAGACAAAGACAAAGACAAAGATAAAGATAAAGATAAAGATAAAGATAAAGATAAAGATAAAGATAAAGATAAAGATAAAGATAAAGATAAAGATAAAGATAAAGATAAAGATAAAGATAAAGATAAAGATAAAGATAAAGAGAAAGAGAAAGAGAAAGAGAAAGAGAAAGAGAAAAAGAAAGAGAAGGAATGAGTGAAAAGCAGAGAAGGGAAGAAATAGCGAGGTAAAAACAAAGCATTTACAAGGCATTGTTAGACGAATGGCAAAGAGAAAGAGAAATAGTGAGTAAAAGGCAGAGAAGGGGAGAAATAGAGAGAGAGACAAGACAGAGAGGCAAAAACAAAGCATTTATAAGGCATTGTTAGACGAATGGCAGGCCACCCGTTGAGCGGTCTAACTGATGTTACCCGCTACTCAACGCCAGCTGGTGGCCTCAAGCTACCAAAACAAATAAGTTTTCACTGACTATACGATTACCCGGTTACTGCAGCATTGGCTTGGCAGATTTGTTGTTGATAAAAAGATTGACAGCGTTGATAGCCGAAATAATTAATTGAATGAAAATGCTACAACAAATGCCTTTAATTAGCGTCGGGTTTCTGCGCTCCTCGGCCAGACGACTGCTTAGGCAGCAGGAGAGTTGAATGGTGAATGGTGAGCGGTAAACGGTGATGGATGAAGGATAGAGGATGTGCTTTGGCTGTCTGAATAAATGTTTGGTTTGCTCACAACCACTAAAGCGCTAAAAAGGGTATATTAAGAAACACTCAACATATTATTGGGTTAAAGAGGAATGAACTTAAATTGCATTAAAATTTCCCTATTTTTAACTTTTTCAGTGAAAACAATTTCTAATTGTGATAGGAAAATAAATAATTGACGATAGCTCACAGTCAATCAGTTTAAAGTTTCAAACTTTTCCTTCCTTTGAATTTGTACTTTTTGTGTTCAAAGCTTCATCGGCCTCTGTAGTGATACAAGTAAACAGACTATTCATTCTGTGTATGCGAGGATAACGGCAGGCATGAGCTACTATGTAGGTTGGTTATTGTATGAGTCTCCTATGTCGCGATTCTCCTTCAAAATTATTCAAGCTGAAGGATATATGATAATTTCCGACGGAAGTGTAATCAAAAATCGCTTAGACAACTGAACGTAAGAGTGCTTACCTACGTACGCTGGGTACATGTGCTCAACGCAGGGAAGTGAAACCTGATGAGAAATTTATGTGTACATAAATATGCTCATTTACATCACTTTATATACGACATATGCTGTATAATTTTCCTCATTAGCCCGCATTTACTTGTAATAGTATAGGAGAATGTAACTTTCCGCCGTAAAATGTATCACATACACACTTTTTCGTTAATAAGCAGCATTTGTATTGTATTGCAAGTAAGATTTACCCGTGCTACTGATTGCAAATTTAACGATAGTTAAATTTTAAGTTTAGCAAGAGTTGATTTAAGCATTAAGCTACGTGTGGCGGACCTTAGTTCCACAATCCAAATTGTGTTAGAATTGTTATGGTGTACTCAAGTCCATTATAACCGATTCGTATTATGCCGCAATGGCAAATAATAATAATGTTAATGGCCAAAGAGTACTATTTTTGTTCAATACTCAGAACTTAAGTAGCAACTATCTGCTAAGAGAAATTAAATGGAGAGATTACAGATTTGACTAGAGTGAAAATTTGTGATGAAATTATAATGTTAATATTTATTAATAAGCTTCAAAGCTATGGAAATGATTAACCAACTATTACGTATTATCTCCTGTTCTTGAGTCTATGTTCCAACGATGGACACCCAACTTAAAAACTTCTGAGCATACACCCACTACATTGAAGCGTCTCACTTGACTCCATCAAAAGATACGTCATTCAAGGACGTAATTTATAACATTCATCCCAAAACCTCAGCATCGAGAGTCTCTTTAAGATATGGAATTGTAGGAGTTCGTTCGATATCCGAATATAGCTATCTTATACAGATATACATACACTCAGAAGCTATAAGCAAGCAAGAAGGCGAGACGGCTCGACTACGAGATACCCTGAACCCAGCAAACTAATTTCTTCTTCGTTACGCACGTATGAGCGTGCCGTGGCTTGGGGGTGGGTTGGGCCTTGGAAGCAAGAAGGCGCGACGGCTCGACTACGAGATACCCTGAACCCAGCAAACTAATTTCTTCTTCGTTATGCACGTATGAGCGTGCCGTGGCTTGGGGGTGGGTTGGGCCTTGGACGCTTATAGCTCAATTTCTAGATGCACGATCCTTATGAAACTTTCAGAATATATCTATCTAAATTCGATTTTTTATCGATAATTTGGAAATGGGATGAGTTATCGAAAAAAACAAAATAAACTCATACGAGTATTCATGTGAATACTCCAGCTTTTGTAGTTTCCGACGTTCATACGGACAGACGGCTCAATCAACTTTTATTTTTGTGCAGATCAAGAATATATATACTTTGTGGGGTCTGCGACGCTTCCTTCTGTCAGATTTTGGATTCCGGTCCCCACTTCGCCCCACCACCCCCAAATGTGAAAAAAATGCATTTCAAATACTAGAGACATGCAGTTTGGTTTAGCATATAGATATGAATATCATAATCATAATCTGAAGATATCAATACGATTGTCCATCTGGAAACAGAATTAGTAATCATCAAAGTTTTCTCATCAAAACCCATGCGACGCAGCAACAAAGGCAGCGAGACAGCAAGACGCTTGCAATGCTTACACACATGCATACACACATACATGCCTACAAGCGTAGATCAGCGTCTATGCGTGCAGAAACGAATCAAATAATTCTTGGAATATTATTCGTTCGAAGAAGGGCTCTGGGGATTTCGTAGTCGAGCAGTCTCGACTACAGCTTTCTTACTTGTTTCACTTGCTTTTTGCTTTTGCGCTTTTTTTTTTAGTGATCAGAATTGTAATAGATGGTAATGATTATTGTAATTGAGATAATCGTTGACAAACGTAATCAATAGTGTACACAAAGTTATGAAAATAAAATATTTGCAATTAAAATTGAAAATACTTAAACATTTCACAATTGCCTTCTCATATTTCCAAATTATTTCGGGTAAGGCGGGTTGAGCGGCGTAACCCGCACCCGCCCGTACCCAACCCGAAACTCGATTTTCCAGCCCACACCCACGGGTACCCGCGGGTGCCCACGGGTACCCGACAAAAACACAGCCCATGCCCACCTCTAGTTCAGGGCATATAAATTATATTTTTTTCTGTTGTCTGTAGTCTTCAATCTAAATTGATAAATTTGGCATAAGCAAACTCTTGAAGTTTTTTTGCAGAGCTTCCTGCACATCTGTCAGCTCTCCAATCGCACACCTTTACGGTTGACTTAGCTACACACAAACTCACTTCTAAATACAAACACACCCATATGTGGACACTGCAGTCCGAGAAGGAAGGACTTCTGTTATATTTTTATTTGAATAATCTACGCTGATGCACTTTCCACTAACTGCCTATGCATTCGAATGCAAATGCATTTATGCATATATGTATATATATATATATGTAGATAATGCTGGATGTCCAATACTGAATGTTGAATGTGCGCTTGCTCATTGATATCATAATTTTTAATATACTTTTATTTAATTCCATCAAAAACCAAACGACTTAATGCTGTAAACTCATAAATCCATCATTCAATTTGCAAATGGGCAAATGTGGTGAGTTGATTTGTCCAGCATTTTAAGTGAATAATTGATAAAAATTTGGCACACAAGTTTATTTAATGCACACAGAGCAATGAAAAAAATATGAAACCTGCTCGTAGATTACAACCGGGCTGGGATCAAGCTTTAAAACTGTAACGAAATGGGACAAAAATGGGTATATTGTTGATTAATAAGTACATGACACGCATGGGGGGAGTTGTGGAATGTGATGAATGAGCAGTCAAACAATACTCTTCGACCCATGCCATGATAGAAACGCAAAAGAGCAAACGTTATCAAAGCCAATTGCTGTCGTCTGTCATTGACGCTGCCGTCATGATGTATGCAACACAAAAATGAAATATACAAAGTGGAATTATTCATGGGATTTCTATGTACTCGTGCTTGGGCCTTTGCCAATGCCGCTTCCACTTTCACAGAAACTCCCATTGCCTGAGCTGGAGCTGGAGTCCAGAAGGCACTTCTACCCAACAGAAGGTACTTCTACACATCTGTTGGGCCAACACTATCGTGTCGCTTTGCCGATCGTTAGTTGGTTGGTTTTTGGTGCACTTCGGTATTTGCAGCAGCCCAGTGCCAATGCCAGGAACAGGAAAAGGAAGGAAACACCAGAGCTGTGCATGATGGCAACGCTGATGCTGTTTCTGTTCCCTGTCGATGGTCTGATGATGTAGTCCGGAAAAAAAAAAACAACTATTCCCACTCACGTTGAAACAATTGATGGACTGGCTGGCTGAATGGCTGGCTCATCGGTAACTGGATGTCTATCTTGCAATGTCTCCTTTATGACGGGTATTTCTCTATATTGACGTTCGGTGTTTGGCGTTGACAGCCCACAAAGTGTAGCTACGGTGAGCACTCATTGAGTTGTCCATATAGATTTCGTCTGCGTTTTCAAGGAATGCTTAAGTCTTTTAACGAGATTCAAAGGTTAGAAGCTATCCGCTTCAGGCTTAATGCCCATTCAAATAATACATTTTTGTTGATTGCAATCAATTTGCAATTACATAATTCTCCTTGAGTTAATACTGAGTTAACAAATCAATAGATAGAGCTCTGCAGAGAGTTCAACTTACATTATATTTTAATTCCAATACAATGACAGGAACTATTTCCAGTGTCAAATACCCATACGGAAAGTTAGGTGCAACGCACATTTCTATGCGAGAAGTATACACATATGTATATTCTCAATATATACATGTAGACATACCATGGCTCGCAAATAACACTTACACTGCGACTTCGCATTACCCGGCCGCTTCCTGCTACATACATATGTGACTGGGGCTTGACCAATAGCCCGGCCCAACGGAAATACGGGGTGACACCCAAAATTCTACGCCGAGGGTTATACGCGGGTGTTGGATCTGGGCAGTACCCGGACCGCGACTTCGCAATGCTCAAGCTCTACTCATGGCAAAAACAGAAGAAAAGCATACTCGTTCCTTGAATGACTATCATGGAAAACAAATCTTTGCTGTCTGACTACGAGCGAGCTCGTTTAGAAGAGTTGCAATTTATTACTCTTTCGGTTTTGGCAATGTTTGATTGAAAGTGACTTATTTTCGGACTTTGAGAAATGCTCAACAAATACTTGCGAGCTCTGGTACATACCTATACCCTAGTAATGGTCAGACTTATGCTTATGAAATTAACTAGCCCATACTTTCATAACCCTCTTTTCTAACTGCGTTGTTCTAAACACAACTCAAACAGCTGCAATATTGCGATAGAATCAAGTGTAAGCTTATTATTTTTCCTGGTGACCTAAAACAAAATAGTGACAAACTAGTTTTAAAATTACAAATTATTTATGCAGAAAATCCACAATGTCGAGGACGCTAACTGTACCCACAAGTAGACTCCTTGGCTTCAGAGAACAATTAACAGTTGTGTATGGGTGTGGATGGGCTGGCGTGGCTCTTTGTGAATAAAATGAAAAGCGCCATAGGACTGCACAATTACAAGGGTTTTCGGTTGATATGTGGTTCCACAAAGCCTCTAGGCAGAGAGCCACGCCCACATTTACATTGGCTATGCCTAGCCAAACACTGGGTGACTCTTCACAATAGGCAAAATATACGTTGTGGAGCGGGCGCTTACAACATTTTGTGTATATACCTAACGTGGAAGTATCTCCGCTGCATAAGTTGCGGCCCAAATCCGGTTGCTCGTTCCTTTCAAGCGCTTCCCAACCTTCTCTTAGTGCCTTTGCCCAGGCAACCCAGCATCTGGGTCCCGAATGTCCTTTAGCAGCTGTTGTAAGGAACAATTAAAAGGACCTATGTGTGTGTCACCAAAGCTTGCTATATAGAGGTCTTAATGAAAGGCGGAAAAATTATGAACTCTGGCCAAAGATGAAAACGCTTTTAATTTGCAAACACGCTCATGGATTCACAGTCTAATCGACAAAAAGGCACGCAGGATTCAACCCTTTTTTATTTCATTGCCCCGCCAACAACAACAGCTCCTGCATCCCCAAATACACGTATGTAGATGATAACAATTAATAATTTATATATTTTATAAAACGTAATTCACTACATTTAGACGAACAGGCACCATTCATATTTTATAAGAGTATATTAGAGACTACATATATGCTTTATAATACTACTCATCGCTATGATATAGCTATTATATTGAACAAAAAATCTTATTACAAGGCGTTTTAGAGTGTGTCTTCAAAGAATTTACTTATTTTTTGAGTCTCCTTCGCATATAAAATAATAATAAATAATTAATCATTGGACTGATACTCGCGGAATCGAGTTAACATTGAATGAAGCATATGCACATGATTCACTATGACTGGCTACTTATTTAGTGGCAAAAGGTAAACAGAGGCGAACTCCTTAGTGTCTGAAAAACCACGTGTTGAATGCTCGAAGAGGTAAACAAACCAGCGAAGGCGGAATGCCGAATGGAACCGAATCGAACCGACGAGCCGATACTCACCGCTCGCACCCGACCTACCAGAACGGACGAACAAGTCCGATTTGAGTGAAACTTTTTGCCTGCGTTCGGCAAAAGCTTTTGTAGATACGATGTCTTTGTGACTGCCGACTGCCACTGGCAGCCAGTGCCAATTTCCACTGGCTGCCGCCACAGCGGCCACGGAAGCGTTAATGTTCGACCAGAAGTGAGTGTGCCGTCAGTTGTTTTGCAAACGTTCACAACGTCAGTTTACCGTAGCGGCAGTCCAGATCGAGCACACGGTAGAGCAGTTGTTACTTCTCAAGATTCGCAATATTCCGGCATCGGTTAATTTTGTTAACATTTTTGTGGTATTTTTTTTTTTTTTTTTTTAATTTTGTTAATAATCGCAATTGATTAAGATGTAAATGTTTGATAACAACCCAGTGCTTTCATACTTAAAATTTAAGTGCCCATTTTCAGCGTCGCTTAAACAATATCTTTCAAATCTATACCATTGTATTAATAATTTTTCTAATACATTAATTTAATTCAAATTAGAGACAAAAGAAAAATTAAAAAAAAAAAAAAAAAATAAGATACCAAGTGGCACTAGTTATTTAATCTTGTTTCATCTTTTTATATAGAATGGTATGTACTTGACACTAGTTATTTAATCTTTTTTCATCTTTTTATATAGAATGGTATGTACTTGACACCTTTATAATACATAATTCGAGATATCTTTATAATAAACATTAATATTTGACAAAAACCATTTCATCGAATGGATATTCACTTGACCAAGCTATAGAGAAATCATACCGACTGATATCGATTGTAACGCCGAACATAAAAGATACTATCCTTCAAATTTTATTTATATAATATATATGTATATTCGCGGATAAATTAACTTGAAGTCTAATTATCAAAATAAGTGAGAAATATATACATATATAAATAAAATAATAATCAGGCGAAGCTATACAGAAATGAAATCATATTTGTTGATTGCGATCGTGTCTCTGCCAGATTTTGTTCTAGCAAACATATATTCTTGAATAAATAATAAAATAAATGAAAAACACGATTTTTATAAAAAGCGTATACTAGTATAAAGTACTTTCTATGAAATAAAAATGTTGGGCAGAGGAGCCAGCTTGTATTACTCTGCTTCGTTTCGCAAAAATAAAAAATTGAATTTGCAAAAAAAAAGTGGTACATTTTATAGTACCTCTCAACATTTCGGGTTTATTGCCCTTACGCGTGATATGAATAAAAATCCTTTAGTGACAGCAAGAGTAACGACAATAACTGGTCTTAGTTTTGTTCAAAATATTTTACAAGTAAAGTAACTAGCAGACTAACTAAAAGACAAACCAAGATATGAGTCGTAGTTAGCTGTCTAACGGAAACTCCACACAGGGACAAAATAGACAGCGTCTCGCCTCAAATACGCAAATATACCTGGCCGACCCCCATCAACATAGGCGAACATGTGTGTTTTTGTTGATAACTTAATGTCAGGACAAAGCTATTATTTTCATTTAAGAATGAATGACCTAGTGTCTGTGCCTCGCCTTCAACTTGGCCGTTTGAGCCCGCTTCCCCTCAGTTATTGCTTGCAATAAACCTACGCACGTAAAATTGCCGATTGTCAAGGACTTTTCAAGAACTTAATATAAGTTTCCGTTTCCGAAAGTGTATGTCCACTTACGCACAGCACACAGCAACAGAGAAAAGGAAATTTCATAAAACGGTAAAACTTATATATTTTATTTATAATGCAAGTTGCTTTATCATAATCCAACAATTTTATGGATCTTTTATCAAATAGTAAATTCTTATGCATTTGAACTTGAGCTTAATTATTTATTTTAATCTTACAAAAGTGAAATGTATATAGATTGTTTGGCTATAAGAGATTGCGATGATTTAAGTTTATTTCTATATATTATGTAGAGGTGTCTGTTCCGAACCGTTATTAGTTCACTGTGAAGTGCTGATCCAAACAGCACCTACGACTGCCTTGCACTACAGCCGAATAATTTGGAACATATGCTGCATTTCGGGCAATAAAAACGTGTGACAACAACAACGACGAGAACATGCAACATTAAATAAGCGGTAACTACGTACATACACAGATATGTAAATGTGTATATGTAACTTAACTAAAACTGGACGTACGTGCTAGCAGCCGTCGCTTTTGGATCCACTGCAACTAATAGTTGCCCTGTCCCTTGCTTCCGCCCAGTAAACCTTTTGCTCGCCATTCGAGTGCGTGTAATAACCGGCTGTCTGCAGATACTAAATCAACGCGTTGGGTATTTGCATTCTGGCTCCAGTTACCGCTCACAGAGCACGTTCCCCGACCGCCATTAAGACTTGACTGCTTGTCCGAGTTGTTTTTTTGAGATTATGGCTATATGTATGTACAACCATAATGAAAACGTTTTGTGCAACCCCTTGTAGACCCTCATATTATCCCTGAACACACACACAGATACACTTCCTGTAATTCCAACCAGTTGCTCTTTGGTTCTTCCTGCAACTGAAACTTCCACTAAATTTGGAAAAGTGTTTTGTAGACTAAGCTAAGTGTTCATTGCCTATTCAATTCAACTGAATTCACAAGAGTTGTAAAATAAAGAAATAATCCTATTTATTGTCTATTCTCGCAAAACCGAATTCCATTCAGAAAGTGATCTTCATCTGCCCAATGAGTTAATGAGCTTAAAACTCTATAAGATAGGGGATTTGAAATATTGAACTTTACCAGTTATGTCAATTGATCGCCACGAACTACTGAATCAATAATAGCATTCTAACTACTGACAATATATAACACAAATAGGAATGAAAGTACATCAGAGTTAAACAGCGTCAAAGCTTAAATTTGTGGATTTTTTATGCTACAAAATCTAGTAGGAGAATCGGCCTTGTAATCACAATATTCGTTACATAACCTTTTCAAGAGCAAACAAGTTTAATCCATTTAAGACCGCGCAATTACAGAAATTGAGTTGAATTCATTTAATTCGTTTTTTTTTTTTTTCGTCTAGTCTGTGGTCAGTCGCAGTGAACGGCCGTGCTGAGCCACAAAAATTTCAATTTGATAGATTTCTTATTGAGGATTTAATTGACATTGATTTAATTAGGCTAAATTTGGATCAACCCCCAAGCTGTAATGTTCATAAGTATTTAAGTTGCAATTACAATTTTGTAGTAGTCTAAAATATGTAATATGAAATACTTAAAAATAGCTTATTGACGGCTGCAGAACTATATGGTTTTGACTTTTATTTACGTTGAGATTCTATAAACAATTTCTCGCTAAGAAGCACTGAATAAACAAACTTCGAGTGAACTGAAAATATTGCCATAATTGAGGTGGGCAAAAATTAACTTAGCCAGTAAGAAAGCTCTAGTCGAGGCGGCTCGACTACGGATCTCCTGAACCCTCTAAAGAACTGATATTCCAAGAATATCTGTATGCATAACAAACAATACATGTAGGTACACACACACAGACATATGTACACTTTTAGACGCAAATGCTGCGTCTTGCTTGCACTAGATCTAGGCTCTATAGTTCGCATAAATTTAATGAACAATTCTACTTGTAGATGGACTTTCGTAATCAAACTTTCAGATTATGATAATGACATTCATACGCATATCTCAAACCAAACAGTATGTCTATATTTTTTAAAATATTGTTTTATACAGACTTGAAGGCTCTACCTCTAAAGATGAAGAAGATATATTTCTATACCTGATTCTCGATATTTTTTAAGATCGATAACTTTGAAACGGAAATAGTTATCGATTTTCTGAAACAATCTCAAAATGAGCGAGCAATATACGGGCTTACAAAAAAAAAAAAAAAATAGCTCTTATATCTTCGGAAATCGACGCGTTCATACACACGGACGGACGGACGGACGAAAAGACGGACATGGCTATATCAACTTTTCTCGTCACTCTGATCAAAAATATATATACATTATGGGGTCTGCCACGCCTCCTTCTGCCTGTTACATACTTTTAACAAAACCATTATACCCAGTTTTCCCATTTTCAATGGGCTCAGGGTATAAAAATGTATATAGCTTTTAATGTTTCTGAAATCTACTCAGGGCGTCACCCTGATCACGAATATGTATATATACTTTATGGAGTCTGGCACGCCTCCCTCTGCCTGTTACATACGTTAAATCATTACCCATTTTCAGTAGGTTCAGGGTATACAGATATTTGATTGCTTATAACATATTCCGTGTTGGTATACTAAATCGCGAGAATGCTTAAATCAAGGTGAGAATGCTCTTGCACAAGTATTATATCACTAACTTATGAATAAGATGATTATTTCAAAAGAGTCGTTAAGTGACCATATAGCAAGAAACATTTGCTATCACAGACTCAAAGCGAACCCATAAATCATAAATCACTGAAAAATTATTATTTTCACAAAATAAAGTAAAATCAACCTCAATAGGTGAGCAAATATCTATACATTCATCTACATATTTATTGAGCGTATCAAAAATGTGTTTTACTTGCGCTCACGCCAAAAGCTTTTCTCGCTGCGGCCATGAAAATCTACATGTAAAGAAAAACACACACACATCTTTTCTAAATTTAGAGCATTTCCACTTCTGGTTTATTTTTAATTGACTCAACTTAGCTCTTCTACGAAAGTATTTATGTAGCACAGTGCAAGTGAAAAGTCAACTCAAGTCGATATATCGATATTTTTTGTATAAAAAATATATTTATATAGGGATATTTTTTTTGAAAACGCATCACTCTGATACTAAAAATGGAACATCCAAATGTAATTTGTGCCTTTAAATAATAAAAACAAGTGGTAACACATCAAATATGGCATCGAATATAAAAAACAACATTATGATGGATTTAGATGACCAAGGTAGCTTCGATAGTTTCGAAAATGACCGTAATAGGTGAATTTTGAAAGTACCAGTGCGGAAAAGAGGGAACTTGAGATGTACCGCAGTTTGCCACAAAACTTCTTGGGAAAGTAATCCTATAATTTTTTGGAATTCTTATAAGGCCACTATGACAGTACTAGCTAACTATAGTACTAACCAGCTCCTGGTAGCTCAGTGACTTCGGAGCGACTTGCTTCGGCAATAAAATGCGTTGTTTGCCACTCACAAAGTCGTATGACGGATTGTCACATATCAGAACGCGTTTTTTATACCCTGAGCCCATTGAAAATGGGAAATCAGGGTATAATGGTTTTGTTAAATGTATGTAACAGGCAGAAAGAGGCGTGGCAGACCCCATAAAGTATATATATTCTTGATCAGCATAAAAAAATAAGTTGATCTAGCCCTGTCCGTCTGTCTGTCCGTCCGTCCGTCCGTCGATTTCCGAAGATACAAAAGCTAGAGAGTTCATTCTTTTTGTGTTAGGTTCGTATATTGCACGCGCAGTACGAGTTTGTTTCAGAAATTCGATAACTTGTATATTTGCAAAGTTATCGATAAACGAACTTATCGGGAACCAGTTATAAAATTCTAGCTAATTCATCTTTAGAGTTAGAGTCTCCAAGTCTTCTGCATATATATAGATACTAATTTAATACAATTTCGGTTTTTGTCAGATTTTAGATTCCGAGAGACATGCTAGACATGCAGTTTGGTTTAGCATATAGATATGAATATCATAATCATAATCTGAAAAAATCAATACGATTGTCCATCTAGAAACAGAATTATTAATCATCAAAGTTTTCTCATCAAAACCCATGCGACGCAGCAACAAAGCAGCGAAACAGCAAGACGCTTGCAATACCAACACACATGCATACACACATACATGCCTACAAGCGTAGATCATGCGTGCAGAAACGAATCGAATAATTCTTGGAATATGATTCGTTCGAAGAAGGGCTCAGGGGATTTCGTAGTCGAGCAGTCTCGACTACAGCTTTCTTACTTGTTTTTTTTTTTAAGTCTTTGAGTACCGAATACTGGCCTTTATCATAGAAAATAGTTATTCTTATTATTCTTGTTTTTTTTTTTTTTGGTCGGATTGTAAATTTATTGTGGGATTGTAAATTTATTTTAAATATCGAAAATATCGATATATCGATATTTTAAAAGTTGAATATCAATTAGCATTTTGATTTTTTTCAAAACTTAAAATATCATCGATACGATATTTTAAAAATATTCGACAGCCCTAGTGCGAGCATACTTAAAAAAAAAAAAAAAAAAAAAAAAAAAAAACTGAAATTGTGGGAAAAAATCGGACAAAAAAGCTGTAGTTTTTTGCACTATTTTAGGTTTTTTTTTTTACGAATAGTACAGTGTTTCTTCGTATTCGTGACAATTGAAATCTATACATTTGCAATGACTGCAAAATATCTATTTTTGACTTATCATATAAGTCCTTTAGCAGCCAGCATTTGAATTATTGGCTGTTAAGTTACACATCCTGACATTTTTGTTTATATTGAACTATTTGGATTTAATTGAACAACACTTCATTGTACATACATTCTCTAAAATATGTTAAATTGCTAAGTAAAAAAAGCAAAATATTTATTTAAAAAAAAAAAAAAAAAAAAAACAGATTTCCCGCTACCCGCTCTTTTGGAATTTTCCCCGCAATTGCATTTAAAACAAGTAAGAAGGCTCTAGTCAAGACGGCTCGACTACGAGATACCCTGAACCCTGCAAAAAAAGTAATACTCTTCTTCTTTACGCATGTATATGTTCGTTCCTTACGTTCAGGTGCAGGGTATGTCGTAGTCGACTGGAGCCTTATTTTATTTATTATTTTTTTTTTTTTCCTTCGTAATACCTCACTAAACTATATTTATGTTTCTGTTAAATTGCACTGATATTCATATTCACATTGATTTATTTAAAGCACATATGTCGCAAAATGAAAACGAGTCTACGAGTTCTTTCTTTATAAGTATACACATATGGGCATTTTCCAAGAGAGTCAATGTCTTGAAAACGCATTTTTTATTTCTTTTGACGGAAAAACTTAATGAATGCATAAAATTTGGACTTGCCAGGCTGCGTCGGTGGCGACAGCACAGCTCAAGCAAATGAATGCATCAGATTATGTATATCTGTATAGCTGTATCTGTCTGTAGCTTTCATCTCTCGCACTAGCTGCTTATATTCATATCACTGATACACATGTGCATGCCTTTACATATGAATGGAAATGTGCATACTCTGATATGCAGTTATGCATAATTTAACAATTGCACGTGTGAAGCCAACAACTAATGTCAGCAGTGCCATGTAGGGGGATACAATATCAATGATAAAATGAAAATCTATGATGTAAATGCTGTTCACTTCTCCGTCAGTATGTCACGGCTAACAAGCATAATTCGACTATTCTAATATATGAACATTCTTGAATTTGCTCGAGTTGTAGAGAGTTTCCACTAGAAATTAAGATGGTTTTAGAAGTCACTTACATATTTTCCAATAAGATTAGTGAGCAAAAATTATATTTGAGAACTATGCTACAACTATTTCTTTGTGGTCAAATAAATATATAAATTAATTGAATGCTGATTATTTCCAGCATACGCCGTTGGTCTGAATTATAACGCACGGTTTCTTTTGCAGGTACGACATTACATTGCTTTAATATATGAATTGTAAATACAAATTTCATTAGCTTCAGCTGATAAGGCAGCTTTATTATTAATATGGTCGGCGTAGCACACACACAAACGAAGTGTATCCCTAAAGGAATAAAAGAGGCAACAGAAACGACACTGTAACGAGAATAGAACCAGGCAAATAAATTGATTGCGATGCTGGCCGGTGGCAACAAAGAAGTTGAAGCTTGTAGAGCAACTACAATGTCAATGCCAGCAATAACTGGACACCAGCACCCCGCTAGAGCGACGCCCAAACAAACGCGAAAAAGTAAGACCGGCCAAGCGGGCATTTTGGCACGTAGCAATGCCGGCGAGGGTGGCCCACGCAGTGCCATCACGTCCTCCTCCTCCGCTTCCGCTAAGACGGCCACAATAATGACAACACGGCCAGGTGGGGAGAGAGGCAATCGTACTATTGTGTCGGGCGGTGGAAAAGGTGGCTCATCCGCGGCAGCCAAAAAGCACGAAAATGTGGGTGGCTTTGTCGATGGAATCGAAACGTATCTCGGCCTAATTGGCTGGCGTAAAAAGTGCCTATATACATTGCTGTTATTGTTAATGCTTTTAATAATAACAAACTTGGTGCTGACACTATGGATACTCAAAGTGATGGAGTTTTCAACGGTACGTAAAGTCACCGCCTCAGCTCCACGATTTGTACACCTTGCTATTTCAGGATGGCATGGGCCAACTGAAAATTGTTCCTGGTGGCATCCAACTCACAGGCCAGACGGTCATTATGGATATGCTACGGGCATCGACAATACGCTCTAGGCACGGACAGCCTATATCCATTGGTAAGTCTTTCCCACAAATATTTAATACATATCCAAATGAATGTACCTGCATGGTCAGATCTGGATTTTACGTGGATTGCACTGTTTCTATTTGCTCTATACTTTCGACATTGATTACATAATTAGATACAAATCAACGTTCGGGATACATCAGCTCAGTCAGAATTTTATTTTTAATTCGACTTAGACTAGCTAATTTGTATTTGCCTTTACCCAGCCTAAGGGCAACTCTCTACAGTGGAGCTGGACCTGTCCACGACAAATGTGTGCCGTTGTCACTCGGGCCATAAATCAGTAGATTCACAGATAGGCCGCCGGAAAAAGTTCATACCTTTCCGTGCATACGTTTGTACGTAATTTAATATGCATATGTGTATGAATGTTACCACTAACATCCTGCAAGGAGTAAATGGCCATGCGGAGGTGGTATCTTATCAAATGAAATCGCAGCTGTTACCGCTGCGGTCTACAGCAATCAAGCGATGTACAATTACAGATAGTCAGCATATGCGATATCTGTGGCTCAGCCAAAGAAGACGGATGAAGGCAAATGTACGGTGGCATGTAAAAGTACGGGACTTTGCTCTGCGCTTGCAAAACCATTTCGTTACAGACCGCGATAGAGAGTCACATAAAATGGACATTTTCTTGGCAATTCGCAACACTGTCTGCTTAAGGTTTTCGCACCATGTCAGGCCAAGCTGTTCGAATTTTCGTCTGATATCAACATGCAGATATATACACATTATATACATATGTAGGTTTTACTTAGATTTTCATTAAATTTAATTTATTATCCCTCAATTGGCTTGCGACACTGTGATGAAGTCTATTAAAATCATATTTAAATATAAACAAAATCATATGTAGAATTTTTTTTTTTTTTTTTTTTTTTTTTTTTTTTTTTTTTTTTTTTTTTGCATCATTCTAAAGTACTTTCTATAAATTGTATCTCTTTCCTTCGTCTCTGGCGGCGTCATCAACAGAGTCCTCACGTAATTTTTCAATCAATACGCGTGACCCGAACGGTGTGCTCGAGAATCATTTATTCTTGGGGCATGATAAGTTTGAATGTTTGTCAGCCGGCTTTCGCATCAACGATACCACCGGACGAAATTTATTTTCGGTAAATCGAAATCAAGTCACTATAGGAGCGCATTCGCTCCGCATCGAGGGAGAAGGTGGTGCCATCTTCCGGGAGTCCATACAAACACCTCACATTCGTGCTGAGCCAGGCCGGGAGCTCAGGTAAGTGCTTGACACCTAAGGCCCACTTTACAGAGTGCAGTTGCTTAAAAGAAGTCTCACAACTTCGTGTATAATACATACATACATACATATGTATGCTTGTATTTTTTCACAAAGGTATCTTCACAAGTCAGAACATGATCATAATTGATTTATACAATTATATAAAATGAAATGCAATAACCGTAGCCTGTAATAAATACATAAATGTGTTCGTTTAACTCCAAAATTGTCAGTGTAATTTAATCAATTGAAGGAATCCTATTATGAATACCAATAAAAATGAATGAAAGCACGTAAAAGAGTCCGGTAAATTCACAATCCGGAAGACTAAATACCCTTATCCTTGTGCAAAGCGAATTGATGCTAGTAGTCTAAGAAAATATGTACGTATGAATATGCTTGAAGGAAGGATGGAAGGATGCCCTCGTAGTGCGTTACTCAATACGAGAGATCCACTGGAATGCCGCGGCGAAATTTCGCCCAGTGATGAAATTCAACAGTAATAAATTTCGTAGAATCAATCCATAACATACATATCTCAGAAATTCCCGTATGCACATACATATGCATGTATTCATTTATATATGTATGTATGTATATGTATATGAATACGAATGAACGTGAGTGGGTGTATGCACGTCAAACACATTAATCGGGCACGGCAAAATCTCAGAAATAAAAAATTAAAAGCAAACAAAAAACACCAACCCGTGCTCTTAATGCTCAGATGTGTCTGTCAACGCCGCCATCACCTTTGCGGCGGTAACAGCAACGTCACCATCAACAACAACCACAGCAACAACAGGCAAAACACAAAACGCTGACACTCGAGAGGTGTTGGTATGTAGCTGGTTGAAGAGCAAAAATATTTACACACGGCCGTACACACATGCATGCATGCATGCAACATGCACACATTCACACATTCACACATTCACATTCAATGTGATGAGCGATGAGTCTATGTGTGTGTATTCTGCGGTGGGGAGGGAGGGGGAGAGGGTCGGATCACCATCGTCATTGAAATGGGCATCGCAGGCCACGACGACGGCTGAATTGAAAAGCACTCCAGGGCATTGATTATTTCATTTTTTTTTTATTGCCAGGGAATCGTTGGCTCTATATTGGAATATTGTGGTGATAACTCGTGTGGGGATGGGCTTTGAGGCTGTACATGTGTGTACGGACCATTAACAGCCGTGCGAGCTTGTAATAACGTTTACATTGACAAATTTGCCAGTGACCGGTGGGTTCTTTTGTATCTCTTCCTTTTTGTCGAAACTTTTCTGCAGGGCATTTTCCAAATAAGCGATATTATCAAAACGGTTTAATGGTATCAATTCACTAACCGTATATAGGACCAGCCATATATAGGATCAATATTATTTTAAATTTTATCTACTTGCGGTCACGAAACTAAGGACATCTTGGGGAAGACTAGAGCTTAAGACAAATAAACAATGTTCAAATACACAATTCCAAAATTGAACTGCTGTTGATAAGATACTGTACAAATATATTATTAAGTCGAACAACTCATTGGCCTATTATACCCGGAATCCATTGAAAATGGGAAATCAGGGTATAATGGTTTTGTTAAAAGAATGTAACAGGTAGAAGTATACATATTCTTGATCAGGGTGATGAGAAAAGTCGATAAAGCCATGTCCGTCCGTCCGTCTGTCCGTATGTTTGAACGCGTCGATTTCTGAAGATATACGAGAGTTCATTGCTTTTGTGTTAGGTTCGTATATTGCACGCACAGTACGAGTTTGTTTCAGAATTCGATAACTTTTATATTTTCAGAGCTATCGATAAAAACAGTTATCGAGAATCAGTTATAAAATTATATCTCGTCCATCTTTAGAGTAAGAGTCTTCAAGTCTTCTTCATATATATAGACACTAATTTAATACAATTTCTGATTTTGCCAAATTCCCCGATTCCCCCCCATGTGTAAAAATGTATTTCTAATACTAGAGAAACAGTTTGGTTTAGCATATACTAGATATGAATGTCATGAGCATAATATGAACGAATAACGTTGAATGATTACGATTGTCTGTCTAGAACCAGAATTATGAATCAAATAAGTTTTCGCATCAAAACCCACGCCTGCGTACACACATACATACATGCCTACAAGCGTATATCAGCGTGTGGCTGCGTGCGTGTGTCTGCATGTATAGTTTGTTACGCTTTCGTTCGAAGAAGGGTTCAGGGGATCGCGCAGTCGAGCAGTCTCGACTAGAGCTTTCTTACTTGTTATCTTTCAATTCGTTGAGTTAATTGCAGACTGGAGTCGCCCACACGTCAATTAGAGATAACAGCTGCAAAAGATATCAATTTACAATCACGAGCCGGAGGAATCGAATTGATAGCTCTGGAGGATGTCAAGTTGCGTGCACTTGATGGCAGTGTAAGTATAAATATATATCTTAACAAATGATATTAAATCGCAATTGGAATAGTCAATTCTGGTTGGGCTGATGCTTGCATATCTAATGCAACAACAATGCAATATATTTCATTCTTCTGTTCCTCTCAACTGTATAGCTGCGCTTGGAGTCGTCTAAGATAATTATGCCCAATTTGCGCACTGCCCAACCTCCTATAATGGGATCTACTCAGAATCGAGATCACATGCATCGAGTCTTCCAACTGTGTGCCTGCTTTAACGGCAAACTGTTCCTCGCTTCGCCCCATTCGATATGTGCCGGCGATGACTCAACAGTTTGTAGATGATAAGTTGATCTGGAATTATGCTAATTAAACATCTACGTACATCTTACACATACACACGCACACGTGTGTGGGCAACTGTGTGCAAAATTATTTTATGTAACCATATGGATATGCATACGTAATTATAGATTATATGTAGAGCATAGCGCATCATAATTGGTGTTCATATCATAGATATAAAATTTACTCGTGCAAACATACTCTGTACATACAAATATGTAAAAAATAAATAAATATATATATATATATAATATATGTATATATGTTTTATAATAAAAACATACACACATATATGCATACTTAGTGTATATTTGCAACAAATAATATAACATTTATTGTACTTTAACAACGACGCGAATACAGCATTGCATATTGCTTGTAGCTATATACATAAGCGAAATCAAGAACATATATAATATTAATAAATATATATATATATACAAGTACGTATTTATGTCTATATAACTGGACCACAGAGTTGTCGGTCATAAAGTACTCATAGAAACCGTTGTTGTTTCTGTTATACATCTACAATGCTGCGGGATTGTCGAGAATCTGATTAAAGCTTACAGTAATTGCAATATCTAATGTAATATCTACATATGTACGTACATAAGTGTGTCTATATACAAGTAATATGAATCAATATGTTTTCAATTATTTCACATATTTGTAGGGGTGAACAGTTATAAATAAAACTAAAGCCCAACTAACCCCTTTATAAATAAATAAATAAATATATATATATATATATATATATATATATATATATATATAACTGAACACGAGAACAAAATCGAGAGCTTCTTGCACTTGCACATTGTGTACATGCAGTTAGGATATCAACATACGAAGTCTACAAATAAGTATTACTATATATATTTACATGTAATGTTATCAATAAGTGTGTAAGTGGGAGATCTCGCTTACCAGCACCTAGGAATGATAATTCCTGCAAAGGGCAAAATCATCAGCCCAATAAAATTTAAGACGGTGCCTCTTTTCGACCGATAGGACCAGGACAAGATTTCATTTTCCGAATCATATTAAACTACCCCAGCTTGTTTCCAATATAGGATCGTTTTATGGGTAGAAAAGCCCACATCTCTTCGTGTGTTTGAGCTTGAACTGGAGTGAATAAAAAATATTTCCAAATATCGAGATCGTCCAAACAAAACTGAGCAATGTATTTACATATGTTATGTATGTAGCATAAATGTAAAAATACATTTTCCTACATACTGAAGATGAAAATTTGTACTCAATATCTACCATTAATGTAACGACGAAATAGGAAATCTAAAACGACATGAGGAAAATAGTATACAATTTAATAATGTTGGCTTGTTGTTAAATGCTAACTATAAATAACGAAACTCTAATGTTAATCACAATACGAAGACAATGAAATATCATTCAATGAACTATAAGAGCTATTGATATGTAGGAATACGAATATGAATAGGATGTTAATATATTGCCGTTAAATATACATATGTATGCTATTTAAAGAGTGCGTCATAATATTTGAAACAAAAATGCTTTTAAATGGAAATTTACGAGTATAATTGTAATATTCCTTGTTAGTAAAGTAGATATATATATATATTTTTTTTTTTTGCACGATAAGTTTACACACAATTTATATATATACATATGGAAACCATATCAGCAATATCTATCTATATTCATAATATATATATATATATATATATATATATACCTAAA
The DNA here is from genome assembly GCA_030914345.1 of Drosophila koepferae. Lineage (NCBI taxonomy): Eukaryota > Metazoa > Arthropoda > Insecta > Diptera > Drosophilidae > Drosophila > Drosophila koepferae. Next base: position 42,507 of record JAUESR010000118.1, read on the forward strand.
AAAATACATGATATAATAACAAACAAATATTTAAAATATATACATATATAATTTAAAAATAAAAAAATAAACAACAACTAACAAATAAAGCTACATATTTTCTACTGCTGCTTGCAATTGGCTGAACGAACAGTTTTTTTATTCGACGACAAGGATTTTGCGCACTTTTTCCACTCAAAGCACTCGAAACGCGACGACGACTCAAGCCGAGTGCTTCGTTGGTTAACGCCTTCTAGCACCACTTCAATTGAATTCAATGCTATTTGAAGTGCTTTGTGGGTGCGTCTAAGCGAAGGCAGCGCCGAGGATACAGAGGACTCTCGCCAAGCTCATTTGTGGGAGTTGCCGACGAGGATCCGAAGGCGTGCGTATCGCACGCTGCACGCCACTCGGTCGTCGTCGACTAGTTCGTTTTAGAGAATTTGAGCGACAATTGAGTTACTTTTCGAGCTAATTTTGGCCCAATTCAAGGATTTGAGTCTGTATAAGCTTGGCGTCCGTTCAAAAAAAGCTTTATAGAGCGATGTCGCTAAATGAATACAATCGGGTGAAGCTGACAACACAATACATTATCCACTCTGTTTGCGATTTTTACTAGGTGGTCCAAGTGTATGTATGGAGGTCCGACCTGAGCGCCATTTCCAACTATATAACACAGGTATGTATCTTCAGTTTAAATTTATTCTTCTCAATAGGATCGTGCACTTTAGCAATTTAACTATGTGCGCAGAGTATGGGAATATTCATTCATTACATTGAATGAAAAAGAAAGCTCAACTAGCAATTCTTAGTACTTAGTGGAAATGCCACACATATATCTGAATATTTTTTTCTACAATATTTATCTTTGAGAGAAGAGAAATACGAGTATTATAATAATAATAAAAAGTTAACTCATATACTCGTATATATCTATATCAAGTAAATAATATGGATAAGGCACTGGCAACTGTCAACTGCAGTATCCGACTAATATGTCAAACATTGTATATTTTGACAATTTTGGTGATTTTTTTGATGACTTTTAGGAAATTTAGACATATGAAAGTACTCAGCAATTACTCCTTAGAATTATTCTACTTCGAGTTCGCATCCTTGTGTTGTGTATTAAGCTCGCTTTTGCTTAAATTATTTTGATTTATGCCCTTCGCACAGGCAGTTGCCAGTCAGTAGAAAATTTGTAGATTTACATAAGTTAGAAATAATTTTCTTGAAAATGTGTTATTTGACAAGCAGGATAACGACAATTAGTTGGAGTTGTCGCTCGTCTTTTTTACCACCCCCCGAGTACTCATTTTAATGTTTCCGTATGTGTGTGTGCATGCCACTTTACACGTTATATGTATTTAGTATTCCATTAATATTCTAAAAGCCGCTTTTGTACTTTACTTCGCATCATTGGCGCAGTTGCATGTTTTTCCACATGGCACGCGCCTCTTCTCTCACTCTGTGTGTGTGTGTGTGTGTGTATGTGTATGCGAGTGTGTTGAAGGATGGAAGGATGTTGCCCAAAATGTTAAACAAGCAAGTAGTAATCACATAAAATTTTCTAATTACCTAACCAGCACACCCATGCATAGGTATGAATAGCTATGGAAACTTTCCACATCCACTGGTTTGTAGCGCTTATGGGGCTCTGATACTGGGTCTGGGTCGGAATCTGGGTCTCGGTCTAGGCGTGCGTCCGTTTCCTTTTACTGGACTGTTGGTTTGTTCTCACTTCATCAACAAACCCAAGTGGGGCCTTATGCATGAGCATACGTTGCTATTAAGTAGTTTAAATTTTAACGCGTTACTTAATTTAAAATTGAGCTTGTCTTAAAATTTAAAATTAAAAACCTAAACACAGCAAGCACCACATGAGACTGCCTATTAATTTTTTAAACAGCTTAGCAGCCAAAGCAGTTAACAGCGAACATACATAACTTTCGTAGCTTTCTCGTCTCACACTGTGCGCCGACCTCCTTGTGTTCATAGCGCAACAGTTGGGTAGCGAATTTTAAAATATTCTAGCGTTTTGCAAACTTGCACTAAAATTGACAAATTATGTATGCATGAAAGTGCGGCACACTATTAGAGCTAATAGGATTTGCATAGAATATGGAATCAAATTAATTGTTTCATTTGATTATAAAATCTCCAGCTCATATTTGTTGTGGTATTTGGGCCTGCTGTTAAAGAAGGTTTAGAGGGTTCAGGGGATCTCGTTGTCGAGTGGAGCTGTCGTACTTATTTTTGTTTTATTTTGATACCGGCTACAAATATGATCAAATTCTGATCTTATGGCCAGTCGCAACTGGAGAATTTATTCTATTTTACTTGAGTTTTCTTACTTATTTCAATCCTGTTGTCTCATGTTCTTTTCTTATTTTTCATCAATAAAAACCACTTGTATATTTCCTTGCGGCCAACAGCTCGTATACGTAATATAGCCGTAGAGTAATGAATTTATTAAGTTATTAAATATATACGCTTGTATCGTAAGTCTCACATTACAGCTGATAGCTGAACGGAGAATATGGTTGGTAGTTTGACCGCTAGAGCCGATTTACCCTGTTACAGAGGAGCTGGAGCTTTTACTGCTGATGATAATGATGATGGTAGTGGTAGATATTAGGTGGTAGATGGTAGTAAAGCGCGCTTTAATTTATTTGCATGCAAACAGACAATGTAGCACGGCGTTTGTCGACCCAGCAAAGGCTCTGGAAAGACGGCTTCTATGTGTACACTTACAGATATATCTATAGATAGCACGAGTAATAAATGCAAGTTGCCAACTCCTTGGCGTATGCAGCACTTGTCGTCATGCGTGCTGTAACGGCATCATCGACAAAGTGTAGAAGGCACTAGTAGTCGTTGCCTCAGTTGTTGCTGTTTTGGTTGGTGTTGATGTTGGCGTTGGTGTTTGTGCTGTTGCTGTTGCTGGTGTTAGTGTGGGTGTCTTATCGGCGGCAGTGCTTGCGCCAGTTTCAGCCTGTCAGAATGTTTGGGCGACCAGCAACTAAACGAATTTATGTCGTAATGAATGTCGGTTGCCGCATATCACGCGGTGCCTATCTGCACCTTATGCCAACAACGGTACTTCGTTCGCCTAGTCTTCTTTTTCGGCTTCAATGACCGAATGCCACCTGTTCTATGCTGTCTGATTAAAGTCAGGTACTTTTTGTTATAGTTTGGCAGTTTGGTAAGTTCGAACAGTTATTCTAAACATTTTTTTCTCGCACCTAGTGAAATAGGAACGTACTATTTACTAGATTGCTTATCAGTTGCTGGCAGCGTTTGCAAAGTGCATTTACCTCTTTTTGGCAATCGACCCACTGGCATGGCCAACATGGTTCACCCAACATTTAAGAAAGCTAAACAAGCCAAACAAGGTGAACAAGCTGAACAAAAGGGTATCCTACAATTTGCTGCTTAAATTACGAGCTGTTCATTTTGTGAGTGCCGCGCTTAACTGTTTCCTCTTGTTTTAACTCATTGCTGTCGCTGCTGTCCTCAGCCCACCTCCTCGATTTTACCTACCTGACTGCCACTTTTTGTGCGCTTTTTACGAGCTGTTGCCGGTGCCCGCTGTGCGCGAGTGCGTGTTAACAGGCAATTAAATCCGAATTACATTTTTGCTCCTTTCTGCACGCCACTTGCTCCATGTATCCCAGTGTATGTGTATGTGGGCTCCTGCCTGTATAGGTGTGTGTGCATGTGTCTGCGTTGCCTTTCAAAAGTCAAACAGCAGGTGTGCCGAGAGCTGTGCTGCATAGCACGATTTGTTCCCAAATAGCAACGATAAGACGTGTAAAAGTTCAAGAAGCCAGCATGGCCGCAGGACCTTTCATACCCTTACCTAAATTTTCCCTACCTTCGCCTTGCAACCATTTGCACGCGCCAATTAGAGATAATGTTTAATTGGCACCACCAAATAAAGATTTATGGCCAAAGTATTAACTAATCGAACCTAGTTCCACTATCATTTGGCTTTAATTGAATTGAACCATATAAAGGTCAAATAACTTTCAATATTAGGGGTGCATTTGCATCATAATGTCAAAGCCAAACCCCAAAAAGATGATAAGACCAATTAAATATGAACGAAAATCAGCCCCAAAGTGAACAGCTTACAAACCAAATGAAACAACTAAGAAGGCTCTAGTCTAGACGGCTCGACTACGAGACAGATGGACATGGCTATATCAACTTATTTTTTTGTGCTGATCAAGAATATATGTATATATACTTTGTGGGGTCTGCGACGTCTCCTTCTGCCTATTACATACATTTTCACAAAACCATTAAATATGTTTACCTAAAGAGAAAAAAACCGAAAAAAAATGAGTTGTTATGAACTGAGAGAAATGAGATATACCTTTTTATATCGTTTCGTGAGTAGACATTGTCGAAATATATATAAATATATAATATAGAGTCATGTGGGAAGTTTGGCATATGCTTGATATTTGCCCACATATAGTAAAAGAGAAGTGCATTTGCATGAGAGGCGTACTATTCCATTACTAAATGCAAATACAGATATTTCGCATAATACACTTGATCGAAAGTAGGAAAGGACAGACCAAACAAACTTAATCCTTCTGTGCATAAACATACGCTCCATGGGTCACCTATCCCTGTCCCGGCCTCTGCACCTGTTTCATTCTAAGCTAACAGCCTCTGCTGCTGGTGTGGAAAGAGTGGAGTAAACGGAAATCAAATGGAAAACTCATGCATCGTCCCAAAAAACACTTATCCGAACGCATTTCTATTGTCAGCGGTACTGTCGTCGTGGCTTTTTCTGGGTAGAAACTTTGCTCTGACACTGTGACCGTGTGTGCGGATACGCGCCTTTTGTTTGCTGCTATTGTACGCATAGTTTGCCGTTCTTTCACTCCGAGAGCACTGTATTTCTTTTTTTATTGTTATTTATATAAATATATATGTTTTTCAATGCCCTAAACTCATTACAAATGGGTAGACAGGGAGTATTAGTTTTGCGTTAATATAAGAAGGAATGGCCCATCCCATAAGTTGCGTATGTAGCATTGATCAGGATCTCGGTCGTATATACGCGTCCATCTGGCAGAGCATACAAGCTGGATATGGGGCGAGTTCGAAAAATTGTTAACTATTCCTATTAAGAAAGAAAATTAAGAAATCATGTTTAAATGGTGCTTTGGCCCATATCGACGATTAGCTCTTTGTACGTGGTATAGGGTATCGCGTAGTCGCATCCTAGTGTTGTTCATTTGTAAGCAACAACAACAGCAACAGCTCAGTCAGCAACGCCGTTCACTTCATTTGCCTATACGGAAAAGTCAAGGAGTGCTCCACGTTGCTGGCGGCGGCTGCCATTGTTACTGCTGCTGCGGCTTCAGCGGTTGCTGCTGCTGCTGCTGCTGCTGCTGGCAGCAGTAAAAGGACCAACTTTTGTCGCTTGGTAATGATGGCATTTTAGCATTGTTGTTATTTCTGTTGTTGTTGTTGTTGTTAAAGTTTTGCACACAAGTTTAAACAAAGCAGCCGCCAGCCACATAAACAGTCGACTGGCGAAGCGTTGTTAGGTCAAACAACAGTAAGAGCAGCTGCAAAAGAAGCTGCGTCTGGGTGCTACCTACTGACACTACTGAAACTGCTACTACTGCTGCCATTCAAACGGGCAGGCCCCAATGTTGGCACCCACAAAAATAGCGTCGCTGTCAAATTCAGTTATGGCCGGGCTCTGTTTATTAAGCAACACCCAACGCCCAGCCAATGCCTTGGCCATTCGTTTGTCGTATAATTAATTTTTTTGCACAGCATTAGCTCTATATACATACATGTACATATATTTATATAAAGAGCAGCGGCCACCGACAACTAATCATAGTTACCCTTTTGGCCTGGCTTGTTTCATCGGCTATTACCCATATCCGAGGCGGGCATGTAATAAAATAAAGTTTTTCGGGAAATGTACAATACGTCGGGATAATTGCATAGCAAAGGTTATGACAGCCAGATTTGAATCCGGCAATACATGTGTGCCTGCGAGTGTGTGCGCATTCAGAGAGTTACATCAAGCGTGAATGTATGTCCGCTACTGATATTGCTTAATTGAAATCATTACACTAAGTCTCATTAACTCGCCAGCCTCATTAAATACCAAGTTTGCACGCCTCACATAATTTTGCGGTCTAATCAGCTTATGATGAGTCCACCGAGTTCAGCGTCCAGTGAACTCAACTAGCAAATGGGAACCAGAACTCAACTGCTGGCAGCTACTGAAAATGAGAGAGTGCAACACAGTAAACAATTTGCCACAATATCATTAGCTCAGCTCCTTTTTCACGTTTACCATCCTCCTATCTAATTGCACCAAGTGGATGGGGATGCACGCTTGACTGCTTTTCGCTAGTGTTGGGAATCAGAAGTTGACTATCGGATGTCGAGCGTCGAGCATCGAGTATCGAGCTTCGCGCCGGACATCAGGTCACAAGTGACCAAGGGACAAGGTGAAAGTAACAAACGCAATCATACAATATTTACATTTCTATTTAACTGAGAGAACTTAAACCTTCTCTATGTAAGAGATGCACATTACCATAATGCTCACAAGCATAAATTAATATTTATTACATTACAGTTGGTATATGGGCGAGAATTTCATAAATGTATTATAGTACTGAAGTATTCAAATCTGTCTAAGAGTGAGAGAAAGAGAGAGAGAGAGAGAGAGAGAGAGAGAGAGAGAGAGAGAGAGAGAGAGAGAGAGAGAGAAGAGAGAGAGAGAGAGAGAGAGAGAGAGACAGAGAGAGAGAGAGAGAGAGTTTGAATCAATGAGAATATCTTTCAATTAGATGCGAAGTACTCTTCCTACTCTAATGTTAGCTATCAACAATGTGCTTCCTTGTTATCGCCCCGCACCAGTACATTTGCTTTTATTAACTGCTTTGCATGACACCAATGTGTTAGCTTAAAGACAACTTAAGTTTACTGGCACGCTTAATTACTGTTCGCATTCTCATTCTCATTCGCGCTGGCTTCAGCGTTGGACTTTTGTTGGGCCCCCGACTACAGGGCCGACGTGTCGGCCAGAGACCCTGGCGTGACGTCATTAAGCTTCAATTAAAATAGCTAAGGTTTGCATGGGTATTTTTAATTAAAATCCACTTTGTAAATTATGCGTTAAAGGATTCACTCCCTGCGTGCCTGAATGGTTCTTGTTTTATCTTTATCTTGCTTTATCGACGTTACTCGCGTACTCTAAGCAACAAAAATCTAAAAGAATTCCGTTCAAGCTACATATACCTCAACATTTCATTAGAATGCATGCGTGTGTCAATTTCAACGGGAAAATATTTTAATTTTGGAAAGTGTCCGCCTCAACAAGATACTTACATATGTTTTAATTTCCGATTTTTTTTTAGTTTAAATTAGAAGAGAATGATTACTATACTCTCGTCTGATCGATTGTTTGGCCATTGTAGGTCGAAGATAAATTTGTTTTCCTCTTGAATATAAAAAGATTTGTACATCTTCAATTGATATGCAAATATTTAACTCTTCCGACCTAAGTGAATTTGACATAGAAGCATGTCATGTATAGGAGAATAAAAAACATTTGCTGGCCCCTTACCGAGGCAGTTATCTCGACAAAGTATATCTCCGGCATGGCGTTCACATTCCTGACAGGCTTGACATTCAACAAACATGTTAAATTCATTGACAGCGAATAAAAATGTTAGTGGGATGCCAGCAAATACTGGGTCCAAATAAATAAGGCGAATGTGAGCAAACAGTTGAGTGTCCATTTTTTACGAGCCGCAAATAAAACTACACGCAAAAGGAAAACATGGCACAGGCAAACAAAACTAAAGGGGATCCGAGCCAAGCTACAGAGGCACGAACCACACACTTGACAGCGCGCCAAGAAACATAATGAAAAGACACATACAACGGTTACTAGCCAGACCCAGGCCTGAAGGTGGAGTTGTAGTGTTCGGAAGTTAGAGCTGCGAGCTGGGCTGGAAATCGAACGCCACAGAATTGCGTGAGCGGGAGGGTGGCACTCATGACAGTGGCAGCTAAGTGAAATAGGTCTGTGGGAGTGGCGCTCTTTGAACGCATATTGAATCGTATGAGCACATTATCTACGTGCTTATAGCCCAATTTGATCCCCCAACGATTGCCCAGCTCAGTCCCCAGCTCCCAGTTCTCAGCTATGGGCAAACAAGCCATATTATTATTGTTGTTGCTTGTTTGCCTTTTTTTTTCGGTATGTTATGTTTTGTTTTGAAAGATTTGTTGGCTTTTCGTTTGGCGGGCTCACAGCTCGACGCCAATTGACATTGATGTTGGCATACACACACTCACCCACAGACATTGTCAGTGCCCTCTTTCGATTTCCGTTCAAGCTTGAATCAAGCATACATATATAAACGGACTTATATCCTGTAGCTTAGTCTCTTATTGCCATGCCCATGCCTAACACGCACACTAACCCACTACAGTGACCGCTGCCAATGTCTGCATTGCGTTCTTTTTTTTTTATGTTATGTTTACTGGCTACCTTACGACTTCCGAGGTCACCCTAATAACTGATGATTGTGCGATTTCCCCCAAATCGACATGTTGCGGAGACCGCCTCTAGCTTTCTAACCAGCTAACGGCTGTCAACGTTTCTGTTGGCATTGATCCCCTAGAGACCTTTTCACTCATAAATGTCTTTCAATCATAATGTTTCAATAAGTCAAAATCGATTATGAACTTCATATGAAATTTATTGCACTCTCGCAAATATGACATTGCCTGCTTGTGTACAGTGTTGATGTGGGGCTGCATGAAATCGTGTGCAAATATGTGTTTAAATGTGTGCATACATACATACATACATGTATACGTACATGTGTGAGCATGCTTAATATATGTTTGTAAGCGTGCCGGAAATGCCGAATGTAGAATGCCGGCAGCTTCGAGGGCTAACTGCCACGCGTGTTAACCACATTTTTTGGATCGTTTATCAGGCGGTCCTCCTCCTTGGCTGAGCTTGGCGCAGCTCGATGGGCACGTGCACACAAATGAAATGACAGAGGGGCGAAGTACTTAAATATTTAGTAAAATGATTGACAGAACTACCATTTGCACATCCACTTTCGGCCCCTTCACAAATACATTGAAAGCCGTTTTTTTTTTACAATTGCAATTGTCTGCATACTAAACATTCCAGCCAGCAGACAACAATCCTTTCGCGTTCTGCATCGGAAAATAGGAACACTCTCCCGTCAAATGGAGACAAATATATAATTTCAATGATAGCATTTACACGAATTACGATATCAACTGTATATGCTGACACCATGCCAATTAACGACCTGACCAGCTTCCGCATGGATGGATGCATTATCGCGTACATCTAACTGATCAGTTGTGTCCAATGACTCAGTAGCTAATATAAGCACACGCATACACATATGCATATATGTGCATGTATGTGTGACCGACAAAATATTATTTCATGTGTTCCATTAGCATCTTGACCAGTCAAGCGTGTCCTCGTTGTCGGTGAATATTCAGCAAAAATGCAAAAGCAATGACCAAACTATTTGCTCAAGCTAAAGCTAACACTGGGAGTGAGCGAGCCTTTGCTAAATGTTCAGTAAAGTGAATATCTTTATATACAATACCTACAATTTGTGTGGGTGCAGATGTGCATATTAGTGGAAGTAATATCGCACAATGGTAGTGTGGATTAAAACGGAATCATGGCACTGCCAAAGGTAGCACACATTTCCATTGTGTGTGTGTGTGTATGGATGTGTGGGCTGTAATTTTACATTTTTTTTATGAAGGGCTTGCATAGTGGGGCAAATGGTAAACAGCAAATGGCAAATGGCTTTGAGCCAGTGCGCCTTGCCACTTTTCATTTCGTTTCTTCTCGAGTTACTTTACTTGGGTTTGCGCAAACAAGCAGCGCTTAATCAAAATCACACGCGACGCCGCATCGCAATGCGCAAACAGCAACAATGGGTCATAAAGTGGAACAGTCAGCGGCCAAGACGGCTTAGCGCAACAGAGAATCAGAGCCCACTGCCAACAATAACAACAACAACAATAACAGCTACGCCAACAACAACAAAAATAGTTGCAGCAGCAGTACCAGAGCCTGGCACGAGGCAAGAGGCACTCATTATTTTGAAATTTTCAGCGCGCATTTCAGGGAGTTCCGTTTCCGGTGGCAATAGCAGAGCAAGTGCCACCCATAAGAGAATTAAAAGTAAAGAAATACTAGACTAAGGCTGCAAAACGCCCGCTGGCTGTTATAAATTATAATTTGGGTACGGCAGCTATGGCAGCTAGAGCAGCTGTGGCGCAGCAGGTGCGTATCACCTGCTGTTTTCCCTAATGAATGCGACAATCCAAATGTATGCCACAACTGAGCAGGCTGGAAAACTGGCTGACTGCCATGCTGAGTCCAGGTTTTTAGCACGCTTAAAGTGCTAATCAGGTGAAGAGCTCTGCTTTATCGGAATAATAAGCAAAAAGCACGATGAATATTGCTACTAAGCACAGCCACACAACCAGCTCAAGCGCATCCAATTAAGACAAGCGGCCAATTCTTTTGCAGTTTATTTCTTAATTATTTTGCAAAAACTGTGAGCTTTGTAAAATACCTGGCCAAGAACATTAAACTGACTTAACGCGTAAGCCCACGCAAATGCCTGAAAGGTAATGCAATAATTTATAATTGGAAATACTCACCAATGTCAGCAACTTGGCTTACTGGGCTCAGCATAATTATTATCACCGCAACCACAACGACAACTCCAAGTACAACGATAGCACGTCAATCTGTCAATCCAAGTCAAATTTGGCTGCTCCCCTCCCATCACAGTTTGTCATTAAAATTATTTCACATAATTCATCAACGACACTGAGACCAGACCGATTATTGTTTCAAGCCACCAGACACAGCCGAAGTCATCACTTGCACTAATCACAACAAGCAGAAGAACACAACCGACTGTATAGTAGTCACTCAAGTAGAAAACCAGCAAAGTACATTTAGAGAGTGCTAATATCCAATGAGAATAGAACCTTTGAAGTCCCCTTTACGTATTATATGTATATTCATCCAAATAGCATATCTTGGAAATATATATATATCTCGGAGTGAAGGACGCAAAATATCCTCCTTTCCTTCGTAAAAGAGTGTAACTTAATAAAATTAAGGTGTGCCTCTGCACTAATCATTTTCCAGTTGCTTGATCTGACCCACGTTCGACACGTTAACAGAGGCTAACGTCTGTTGTACTGGCCACAGCAGTACTGATTCCTTAAGGTAATGCTGAGGCTTGCATTTGGGTAAACCGATATACAACCCACTGAATGATATGATGCAAAAGCAGATGCATCTACAATCACAATACACTGAGATCTTAGCAAACGAATAACAGCAGCAATAAATGTATTACATCCATGAACACTTTATTTTTGACGCAATGCATACCAAATTACTTCATCTGCGGTCTGTTAGCCTTATTAAAGCAAGCTATAGGTAACCGCCCGGAGATAAAAAAAAGTCTAACATGGGGCCAAGAATATCCAAGCTGTAGTCATGCAAAGTTCAAGAGGTTTAATTTTTAAATATTTTGAATAGTTTAGTTAGAAAATCTGTGAGTACATAATGATAATCCAAATCAATACACTACAATGTCGATTCTATAAGCTAAAGATAAACTGCAAGAGTACTCAGGATCGCAACAAACAGTGATTTAGGCTCCAATAAGCAAATACCTACATATATATGTCTGTGTACATATGTATATGTCTTATATGCATTCCATCCATGACAACTTTTGTGCAAACATGCGAACATAAACATTGGTTTGTATTTTGGCCCAATGCACATCGAATTACCTAATTTGTGGCCTGTTGACCAATGTTTCAGGCACAATGAGGAACCGTCGGAAGACAAAATGAAAGGACATTTGACAATGCTTTGGCAGGTGATACAAAAAAAAAAAAAATATATATATATATATATATCTCTATATATATATATATATATTAAAATTGCAGACGAGCATACAATGATGGCAAAATGAGCTGGGCGTAAATTGCCACTACACAAACAACAACAGCAACAATAACAATAACTAGCATTGCGGGGGTCACACTGACTGTTGCACTGGACGCCATGTCTATAGCTGCTTAGCCATCGTCAACAAACGCAACCTGTGTGTAAGTGAGAGAGAGGGAGAGAGAGAGAGAGAGAGAGAGAGAGAGAGAGAGAGAGAGAGAGAGAGAGAGAGAGAGAGAGAGAGTGTGTGTATGTGTAGGTTGGCCGTTTGCATGGCGACTGGCTTCCGTTTCCTGTTTCGTTGCGCTTTCAACTCAACTCGAATCCTGTTTGCCGTTTAATTAGAGACACGCACACAACAGAAGAGCAGCCTCCTTCCGTTACGTGCATTCACGTATGTATATATACATATATATGTGTGTGAGTGTGTGGCTGTGTGTGTGTGTGCATGTGTGTGTGTATCTATGGGAGTTTAAATATATGTATATATGTGTATGTGGTGTGTGTGTGTATGGTCTTTGTCTGGGGGAGTGAGTTGGTGTATATAGATTGTGATTGTGAGCGTATAACGATGTGGTAGGTAATCAGAAACTGCTTTTAATTATTCAAGGTTCCATTCTGATGAATGAAGACAACAACAACGATAGCAGCAGCAGCAGCAACGCCAAACTGCGCAATAAAAGCAACAACATGCACATCCCGTTAAAGAAACTACCTACCATCGTTTGTGCTTCGCATTAAAACAACAAAAACAACAACGTAGCTGCTTCTGCAACAACAATAACTACTGTTACAATAACCAAAAGGGATTAAAACTCACAGCTAAAAACAACGCAACGTTAGCGCCATGAATATCGGTCGGTTTATATATATATGCTGACTGATAAACAAACATTACGCTTTAAGGTCGGGAAATATTAAAAGGCAGTACTGTTAAAGGCCTGTCATTTAGCACAACAAACGAGTAGTCTGAGACAATACAAATACAATTAATCCAACTGCAGTCATACTTTGTTAGTGCAGCGCGATCGCTGGAATGGCCATGAGCTATAGAATCTCAGCTGTTGGGTGCGGATCGCCATCGTCCATATGTGTTTGTCCTTTCGAACATTTATAAATGCATGAACCTGCACACACACACGTGCATCCTCGCATGTATGCGCTTGCTGTGCGGCAGACCAATAAGTCAACGCCTGTGGCATATACATACATATGTGGTAATGCAACATGAATGCAGTGGACAGCCAGCACTCACCACTCACACGCGCGGCGAAGGACAAACACACGCATAGTGCGCAATGCCCGAGTTCAGACTTATCTTCTTCTCTCATAATCTTACTCTCATTCTCACTATCATTGTCTTTTTTCTCTCTCTCTCTCTCTCTCTCTCTCTCTCTCTCTCTCTCTCTCTCTCTCTCTCTCTCTCTTTCTTGATATCTCACGCACGACGGAAACGTTATTTTATGTATTTATCTTCACAATAGGTATTCCAATATTTAAAATAATCGTAACCATCTTCAAATATAGAAGCATTGATTGACATCGCGAATGTAGTATACTTATATGTTTTTTTACTTTATTTTTCAATATCATATATTCCATATTTGGTGAACGAGATTATCATTGGCTATTGAAGAAAGCTAATAGCATAGTTTTCTTTGCGAACAAGTCAAGAGTAGTAGGTCATTGCAATAAGCCAATATGCCCATTTCCTTTGTCATTGCCGTTAAAGGCGCGAATGTTATGTTTTTGCTGATGTTTTTGGCTTCTCGTCAGTTTTGCAGTCCCACGCACATTTGGCCAGTTAACGGGCTGTTATTAAAGGAAACCAGGCCGCGACCCAGTTTTTTTAAAATTAGTATTTTAGAGGATCTGGGTCTGGACGGGTATGCAGGGTTGTCAGCTTTTGTTGTTAATTCTATTTACCCAAAATGTCCAACTCTTCTCGGCGGCGTTTGGCAACGCAAATATTTGTCGTATTAATGAATGCATGGGTAAATGTGTTTACCTTGAGCTGAGACCTGGCCACAGGCGACTCTGACTCTGACGATGACGATGATGACGATGATGACGGTGACGAAGGCGTTGGCGGTGGTGTTGGAAATGGCAATGGGCAAAGAAGTGGCAGTGGCTGTGGTTGTAACTGTGGCTGTTAAGCTGAGGTTGATGCATGCTATTAATTTTTTCACGAGGCCGGACATTTAAAGGTGATGCTTGGAAATCGACATATTCAAATTGTAGCCGATTAAAGCTCTAAAAATTCAATGAAAATGCAGTGCGTGCAGTGGTGGTCGAAAGATCGATTAATTAGTGGTAATAAGTGAATGGTAGAGGCCATTTGGGTATTAGTCGGCCACGGCCAAAACAACACCAGCCAGGCCAGGCCAGAGATGAGGCAGGGAACATAAAACATCAATGAGAAGGGAAAGCAATGGCGATTGTAATATCCACTTCCACAGAAGCAGCTGCGTATGAATAACTTTTGCAGAGCTCATTGACCGTAAATTACTGCCGCAAATTTTTGTACACATGAATTTCCACTTAAATCCAATGAAAATGTTGAAACAAATGGCAAGAGAGTGCCGCGAAGGAGGGATAAAGGAGTAGAAAGCACAGCAAACTGTTTTAAAATGTAAATTTCGTTTGCAAGCCGGCATTAAGGCCAATAAACAGCGTAAATGTGCGCCATTTTATTCGAGTAAATGCGGAACGCTGCTCTGCAAAGCGAAAAGCAACAACAAAGACTTCTCCACAAGATGATGCATGGAGTATGAGAGAGTAAGAGCATGGGAGGGAGCTTGGGAGAATGCGAAAATGAGAGCGAAGGGGAAGCCAAAGATGGATGGCAGGATGGAGGGCGCGAAGCCAGCAGCAAGAGTAAGAGCCAGCTGGAACCGCTGGCACTCGTTTTATTCAAGGCATTAACTTAAATTGAATTAAAAACAAATTAATTAGATCTACCATAAAATTGAACAAAATGAGAGTTACATAAATAAATATGAATTGTGCTTTCGTCTGGCAATTTGCGAGAAACTCAAACGGCGTGCCCCAAAGGAGGAACGATTATCACTTGCAGCGATATAGAAACATTATGCCAAACTACTTATGCCTGTTTATCCATTTTCAAGCGAAAGACACAATTCTCTTAAGCGGGACGAGTGCTAATTTTATCCTAATTAGCTAAGCAATTTGGTTGCCTTGGACCCACCTGGGGAATAGCAAGTCTATGGCATCAATCATCATGGCATCATCATGACTCCGTTGTAAGTCCGGCCAAATCACCGAAGACAAGAACGCTGACTGTGAAAACTAAGCAAGCTGTCAACCGAATAGTTACACGTGGAGCTACGAATATTCGTATAACTGAATAAACATTACTCAGGACATACATATATCAAATTATGAAAGCATCTTCATAGAACAATCGATGGCTCTTCAGCTGTCCAATGGTATGACAGCCAGTTGCACAATAGGTATAATCCAAAAGTAATTCCACTAATAGGATTCATAAAAAGGATAACACGCAATAAATAATGGCAGGAAAATTTTCATTATTGAAAATGCTCGGCACGTACGTATTCAATTACTTGTTGAACTTACCGCTCAGAGCACCATTCCCATTCCCATTGCCATTCCCATTCCCATTCCCTCTACCATTCGCAATCGCAATCGCTTGGTCCCCATACATATCTCTATACCCATTCTTGCTACTCGTATATATTTTCATATGTATATATATGTCCCTTGCGATGGCAGTGGCCGTGGCCCCGGCGCTTCAGATTGTGATTGCGAACGAAAATCATATTTTCTGTTATTGTGGCAAAATGAGATTATTAAATGGGTTTTGGGTAAAACCCAATAAGACGCCGCACGCGGCGGAGCCGAACAGACGGCAAAAAGTAAACATTGCCACTGAGACAACTGTCTGCATGTCCCTCTTTCTCTCTTTCTCTCTCTCTCTCTCTCTCTCTCTCTCTCTCCTCTCTCTCTCTCTCTCTCTCTCTCTCTCTCTCTCTCTCGCTGTGTGTGTGTGTGAAAACGTAATGGGTTGTGTGACCATCCATGGAGTGGGCGCGTACGTGATGTGTATACATTGGTCTACTATATGCCAGCCTCCAGTCGGAAAGTGGAGACAGCCGCCCAGCTAGACAGCCGACGCGTCGTTGACTGTCGCCCTGCCAGAGCTGTATCAATGATGACTTTTCAAGGTTCATTTGCGAGCCCCGTCATCCGGCGCTTAGCCATCCAACGTTCCTCATATATACACAGGCAAGAAGCTACACTACAATGGCAACAGTTGTCGATGTTCAGACAAAACCAACCCGTCTGCAGCAATTTGTAGACGTTTACCAACGGCCCAGCATACACATCCGAAGTTGTATCTGTTGCTCCCACTTATCTAATATCTATATCCATGGCAATTTCATACCCTACAAAAAAAAAAAAATTAAAAAAATAAATAAGTAAATAAATAAATGAATAAAATGCTGACCTATAATTGTTAGGACGACCGACTAAGAAATACGCTGAATTTCATATTGAGCAGCTCTTTCACAAAATACTTTAACAAACACATACAGAGTTATACTGACGTACTGAAAACTCAACTGTTGTTGATTGTTAAAAGTCACTCGACTTCATTGCGCCTGTTACATACATATTAATAAAAACATAATACCTCTCCCACCTATTTTCAATGAGCTCAGGGTATACAAATAAAATTTTAAAAAATAAACGAACATCCAGCACGTGTTGTTTGCCTTCTCAATTGTGCCATGATTATGTCTGTTGCCTTGCCTTACTGAGACTTGCCTTACGTTGCTTTACCTTGACTGGCCTTGCCAGTGGAGCCCGTGGAAGCACTTAGCGGCGACAGTGTCAGCACCCATGCCCGAATCCGAGGCTCTCTCTTGTGGCACATTCAATAAATATTTAAGTCACTCTGTCACATTGGATGTGAGGTTCAGCACGATTGACCTGCCTGTGTAGGATATACGTTTGCCATATGTCAACCGTTAGCCGTCAAACAAGTTAGATTGCTGCAATCGAAGAGCCGACCTGTGATCTGTTACCTGCAGCCAGAGGCGCCAATGGCAAAAGAAAAGATACACCCAAACTGATTCGATACACACTCCAATTAACTTCAGGAAATGAAAGCCAAAGTGCAAAGTCGTTAAAATCGATACCGCTAAACCAATGAACATCCGTTTGAAAACAAGACCTAATATCCTTTATTTTGCCAACAGCAATTGGTTTAACTAGCCTCGCACAGCTTGGCCCAAGCTTTCAGCTCTCGTCTCTCGGCTCTCGGCTCTCTACCTAGCACTGTTAATTGCGTCTCCCATCGGGGCAGAATCATTCTCCGCATCGAAGACCAAGGAAACTTACAAATTACACTTCAATTGTTGGGCGACAAGCAAACAAAAAAGATTTCAAAGCAAAAACTGCAAGTTGCAAAAGGATAAGAGAATAAACACAATTTCGAGCAGTGCCACAGAGCAGAGCGGAGCTTATGCAAATTATTTTGCAATGAGCAAGCGACGAACATGACTTTGAGTGTGCGAATGCGAGATGCGAAATGGGAAATGTGAAATGGATGCTGCTGCTGCTGATGCCGATGCTGATGCTGCCGTCGCAATTGCAATGTAAGTTGGTGGCGCCGAAAATTAAAATTCAAACAACGACAACATGGCGTATGGGCAACATTTGCATTTTCGAGCTTCACCTTTGCAGTGACTTTTGTCACACCTGTGGTGCGGTAGTTGCTGGTGTGTATGTGTGTATGCGTACAACGCGTCGGTTGAATACAACAAATACAAACTGCTGATTACAAACGAAAATTGAAAATCTTAAGCATTGCGTTATTGAAATGGCAATAGCAATGGCAGGCGGCAGACTGGCAGGCTGGCAAGACCACGAACAGGCTCCTCAATCAGAGGGCGAAACTTTATTTTCAGCAGCTGTTCAGACGATTCTGGATTGTTCAGATTGTAACTGTAAGCCGAAAGATGTAAGCCACGTGTGTTTTCATTTAAAATCAACTGGCAATGTTTTATTTTGTTTTTGTCCTTCTACCAACTGAAGTCGGTTGATTTTGATGTCAATGTCGCTATTGTTATTGTTGCTGTTGTTGTTATTATTATTGTTGTTGCTGCTGCTGTTGTTGTTGGTTCTGGGTTTACTTTTACTGCTCTCAAAGCTGGATTTCTGTTTACCCTGCTTCAAGTTTGCCTCGCGCAGTTAAAGTCAAAATTATCTAAACTCAAACTGATTCTGTTGTCGTGCATATTAATGAGATGGAGAGATCAAAAGGCGTCGGCACGACTGCACCAAAGCCAGCGCAAAAAGCAATAAAGTCGCGGTTAAATTAAATTGTGCAAATGTATCGATAAAGCTTTATGCACCCAGTCAGCCACCAACCGACCAAGACACCGACCACGTTGAGGGGAAGCTGCTCTCAACGGCGAGACATCTTGCGGCTTATTGAAATTGAAGTCAAATGCCGCAGTGAAGAACAGTTGTTACAGCAATTAGAATTTCTTTATATTCATGATGATACTTTGATAGCCTCTACTACTGACAAAATAAATAATTTGAAAAAGCTTATAATGGAAGCTTGGAATATAAGTCTACACTAGCACACTGAGAGTAGTCGAAGTGAATATGAATCGTTGTCTTGTATTTGGCGCAGCACACACACATATGTGTGAATAGAGGACATAATGGTGATTGCAATGGTGGCCACAAAACGTATTAACATGTCGGCTGCAGGAGTCGTCATGCAAAACGCTATTGGGCACCGAGCGACAGGACACTGGCGACCTTCAAAGACAAATGCCGAAATAAGGAAGACCAGAAAGACGAAATCATGAAGAAGAAAACCGCCGCAGTGTAACAAACAGACAAAACAAATAAGCCAAGCATAAAAGTTTATATTGCGGTCGATGATTTACTTCTGCAGAGTGGCAGGCACAATACGAACGACAATGTCGAGAGCGGACACCAATAGGGGTACAGCCGGGGCATAGGACACAGGACAAAGGGGGAAGGGACCTAAGGGCTTTGTGGTTGCCTGCGACTCGACCTCTTGCAGACAGGGGCAAAGGGTCAGGTCTCAGTTATGGCACAGCTGCAACAGAACCATTCAAAAATTTTGACATTTTACGCTGTCGCTTGGAAGGTCCATGTGGCTAGGCTGTGTCTGCAACGGCTTCTGATGTTGATGCGTGTTTACACAGGCCGCACCACAACACACCACCTTGGCTAGCAAGAGCGGCGCCGATGCTGGTGGCGTTGGTGTTGGTGGTGGCAACCTTGCTTCCCGTTTTTAGATATTCCGAAACCCATTTAGTTAATGGATATAATAAATTTTTCTACAAATTGAAACTCGTAATTTCCATTGTTCTCGCGACGCTATTCGGTGCCGTCCACAGTGTCTTTTGCTTTCGTTCGGTATATATACTTTTCGTACGGTATCTAGAGGATGCTCGTTGATGCGGCCTCGTCGTGTGCCAAAATTTAGTTTCACCACAGGACACAAGAGACAGGATACAGGCGGGAGCATACGCCAGTCTTCAAGATGACAGTATAACTTGTTTTAATTACGTTAAGAATTTTGAACCAGTGGCTTTTGCCTCAACCAGTCGTCTTGTAAAACCTAAAAAGTGTCTCACTATCAAAATAAGCTGCACGTATTGGCAGTGTCGGCATTACCGATAAAAAGTTCGCCAGTAAACGTTGCTTATTTTACCAACAAGGAGGGAGGCAGTATTAGACCACCTATGAGTGGCATATCAGGCACTGTTCAAAATTAATGAAATTAATCAAATTTGAAAGCAACAAATCTCCCATTATGCCTTTGCCAACTTGTGCTCTGCTTGATTTAACTTCATGTCTTTTGTATTATAGATAAATATGTCTGTTATGAAAGCCATTGAACTGAAGAGCTAACAGAGAATTCTTTTTAAACGTTCAGCAGATGTCATAATTTAGCTTCGTTCCCCTATCATTCGAGACACCCATGATACGGAACAAAGAGGACACAAAACATAAGTAAAGTTGAAACTCGTAATAAGTGACGGTAAAAGTAATGTGACGGTATTTGGGCAGTGCGCGTTCAGCAACCTATGTGCGCTACCACTGATATATGTGGTATTGTTTTGCGCACACATACATATTTCTGTATGCTTGTAAAATGAAGAGAGAGGATGGATAAAAGGTGAACAACGAAATTTGTTTGTGCGCCGCGTACCAGGCAGTGCTTGGCTTAATGTCTACTATCATAAATTTTATGCTGGTGATGTTTAATTTGGCAACTGTAACTCATGTCGACTTAGACCTTAGCTTCGGTCTAGTCCTGGCGGCTGCGTCGTTTATGTACACTCACACACACATGCATAAATATAAATATTATTCCTCAAGCCCACTGCAGAAGTAGCAGTAACAGTAGCAGTGGAAGTAACAACAAAAACAACGCCACGTACCCCTGGTAGACAAAAGATGGATTGTAATCGCTCAAGATAACAGCGAGTGAAGAATTGGGTGTGGGTCGGGCTGGGATACAGCCAACATACCTAAGCTGGAGCAGCGCCGTAATTTCATTAGTGTCCAAACTAGGGTAATATGAGGGCAGCAAGCAGCTTGCCTACAAAATACCCAAAACTTTGCCGTTTGCTCTAAGTACGTGCAAATTTTTCGTCTGAAAATTAAGAAAACAACGATTTGCTAGGCTAGAGCCAGGAGCCACGAGCCAGGTGCTAGGAGCCAGAAGCCAAAAGCACCTGAGGCATAGAAGCACCCAGTCACCGTGTCAGTCCGAGGAGCCCAACTGCTACCCTGATCAAAGCCCACTTAACATGTTTTAGACCCACTCATTCGTCTTGTGGACGGTAAACCAAACTTGAAGATAATTTTCTTGTTGGTAGCGTCGCAAGCACCAATTTGAATGCTATGCCCACCTCTGCTATTACCTCAGACTGCTCTCTTAAGGTGTTGCAGATTCAGGGCTCACGTGGCTTAAACTGTGTGTGAGGCAGATGAGCGCCTAACGTTGAGTAGAATCAACTTTAAGTGCCGGAGAAATCTGCATTTAGCTGAATTTAATCTTCGCAGGAAATTAATGCAATTTATTATAATTATTATTATGATTATTATTTTATTTATTCTTGTAAATTTTTATTTATTTTTAAATTGATTTAATTCTTTTGTTGTGTATAGAAATCATATAATTCACATATATGTATGTATGTGAGGCGGACAAATCTTTAAATGCAATACGAGGGCTTTACATTTCTGTATGCATGCATACATTAACATTTATGACTCGTTTAATAAATGATTATTTTCATACTTGTTAACGCGCGCATATATGTATGTGCATTTGTATGGCATGTACGAGATTGTGCATACACACAAACATGCAAGCATACATCAATTCAGACGACTAAAATCGTACTTAATCCTGAAAGCCTGAAAGTCGAACCTTAAATAGTGTGCAGCAAACAAAGAACATTATAATGATTATATTATTTACACACTGAATACGCGTACGGACTGACAAATCTGGTGACATATAATTGTTAAATGCACAAAATAAAATGATTTAATTATAACAGACAATAAAGCAGGAGAATCACTGCAGTCAGCCACTGCTGTGGCAGGCCTGTCGTTAATTTTAATGCTGCTGTAGCACACTTTTTGGCGCGTTATACACATGTGTGTGTGTGTGTGTCTGTGTGTGACAACCACTGCAAAGGGGGTGACGAATGGGGAGGAAAAGAGGAGAGCTCTCGGACAGTCAAAAATAAAATTAAAAAAAATAAAAAAATTAACATCAGCGGCGCATCGCATACCATATATACAAATACAAAAGCGCATAACAATTGCAATTAAAACGAGCGCACAAAAATAACAATTGCTCTGGCCAACAAAAACACTAATAGTGAACACAATAGTACGTATTCATATGTGTATATGTAAGAGTATGCGAGCCAGCCGCCAGCAGGCAGCCGCCAGCCGCCAGCCAGTTAAATGGATCTGCAAAAATGCAAATAATTCACGCCATCAGCCAACAAAAACAACGTTGGCAATAACAAGCTGTAAACTGTTAAACAATTGATTAACAACAATTAGCCGCTTATTAAGTTATAATAACAACGGTCGCAACAATAGGCCATAAAATAAATCTTTACTGTGACAAAAAGTCAAAGCCAACACCAGCGCGGACGCCGACGCCGATGCCGACGCTGACACCAACTGCAGCGCCTGTGGCGAACCCTCCTCCCAGTCCGCTTTACCAACCCTCTCTTCCTCCCCTGGCAGTCTATCTGCTAGAATGCAATGTGCATAAATTACCTACATGTACATAAACGTATCAGTACTGCTCGTTTAGCCTTTTTCCCAACATATATATTACATTTCATGGCAAGCAACACCGCTCTATCTGTCAATAGTCATTTAGGCTAGCCTGATAAAGTTATTTTGATGGCAGTGAAGCAGAATCTTCAACAGTTTTAAATAGATCGGTCAATAAAGACGATACAACGAAGGATATATGTGCAATGTATGTCATATCTTTAGTTATTAAACTATTTTGCATCGCAATTGCGCTAGAGACCTTCATTTGTCCAGTTATTCGATAAGCAGCTGACAGCACTAATATATATGTATATATAGAGAGATGGACAGAGGCAAAGAAGGAGAGAGAGGACTGCATAGGGTCAGACCAGTGGTGAAAAAGTATACAAATTTTTGATGAAGCGTGTTGGGAACATAAGCCAGGTAGTGTGGCATTAACAATTTAAATTATCGTCGTCTGTCGTGGCCAATTATTCACGCATTGTGCGTTGTCTTTTTTGTGGCTAATGACACTCTTATATCCAAAAACCAAACACTGATCAATCACGCACATACGCACATAAATACATTCAAAATGCAACGTCCGGCATGCCTCGTGCTTCGTGTTCCTTGCCCCAAGCATTTAATATCAAAACGCGCAATGCAACAGCAAAATTTGGGCGTGCCCGCTCCGGAAGTTTACACTCAATCAGTATACTAACGGCAGCACACATGAAAACGGATGTCGAAACTCTCTATTTGTAGATAAACTAGTCTCAACGAGGGATGATGGATAAGTTAGTGAACCTTTAATTTGATTTTCCTGACTATTTAACATGTCTGTCGAGCGTTTGACTTGTATGTTATCATAGCAGTGAAGCAACCTTAAAAGAATTCAGCTCTAGAAAATATATAATATAATATTTGAAGTATCTGTAAATGATAAATCAACATGTGGACCCACCTTCGAATATAGTGCACTAGATTGGCAGACTTGGTATCTGTTAGTCGTGCACACTTCGCAAGAAAAACATATTTTGCAATACAACGAAACTCTGCTGTATTCAAATCGTGTAGCCTACTTATCAGCTTAAGAGGCTCTGTAGAAGTATATAGTTGCAATTTTAATTGAGCCTTGGCATGCAAATTTAAAATCAACCAAAGCTGAAAAACATGTACATTCTTCATGGGAATAGCCGACCTGATGATACCATTCACATTAATTGATTAATTGATATTTTAGTCTCAATATTAATTATTGCCATGTACGAATGCTCTACTGACTTTAGAATAACCTCATTTGAACATATTCTTGCACAACAGGTCAAGAGAGAAGCTGCACTAAAAGCCACCAATCAGCCACCAAATATGAAAAGTTTCTACCCCAGCTTCGGGTTGACCAATCGGGCGATCAATATTGGCCGCTTCCTCACATGCTCGATTTTATCTTAAGCTTGGCAAATGGCCACGCAGCTGTCGGAACGGCTAGCACATTGACACTCATTAAAGTTGACCTTCTCAAAAGTAATTAAAAGTAACCCTCAAGCTTAATGTGTGGTGATTTTTCAACGCACAGAAGGCTTAACGATGTACGATGCATATTCCCCTCCTAATGCCAGAACTACAATTAGCAATTAAAAAACATCTTGACTTACAAATACTCTCACTCATTTGTATCGCCTAAGTCTTAGTTACATGTTCTATTGGCATATTAAATGGAATGCTTGAATTGCTAAATAGACTAGAATATTTATTTCTTCAATGATTCCTGCAGCTAACGGAACAGTTCCTCAGCGGGCAAAAGGAATGAAGCTCTACGAATTACGCATATGCACGATATTGTGCACATTACATTCGTAAGTATAAACAACAAGCAGAGAGCTGCAAACATTTTGGTTAACGAGACTTTTAATCTGTCCAAAGGTATTTAAAGTTGGCTAAGCCTCAACGCAGACTGACATTTATGGTTTTAAGGGAAGTGTCAAAATGTTTATTGCCAACGATGGACCAAGCACACACGTTCAGCGTCCCCAACAATGACAACAACAACAACCCATCGAGGGGTAATTTATTTTGCCTTACTAAAAGTCCGGATCGGACAACAACTTGTGTAGGGGGCCAGTGTCAGAACACAAAGGGCACGCACACAGAAAACAGGCGAGTAACCTCGATGCGGCATACTTGTCCAACATTGGTAAATTGCCCCTCAAAAAAAAAAAAAAAAAAACGAAAACAAAAAAAAATAAATAAAACAAGAGAAGGTCAAAAATGCATGTGAACTCATAAACAGGCAAGCTCACACAGTTAGTCGAAAACACGTATATAGCAGCGACCACAGTAGAAAATCTCACATTTGTCGCTGAATTTGATACTCTGTCGCCTGCCAGTGACAAGTATCACCACCCAAAATGTAAGCAACGCCAACAGCAGCGACAACGACGACGGCATTTCCACCCATTTCATTTTCTCAATCCCGCATGCTAACAGATCCAATTCGGCCGTCCATTTTAGTTTGGTGTCTGCCAAAATTGTGGGCTACTTTTTTTTGGCCAAGCAGTCAAGAGATTTAATTGACCAAGGGATCATAAACTTTTGCGCAACGATGCTGAAAACATTTGACCCTGATTTCATGAGTCAGCATCGGCATACAAGGTCCAAAAGCAGCTCTTTCTTTTTATCTTTTTATCCGGCACAGGACGTGAAAAGTATTAAACGGATATGCAAAATGTATGGGATGAAGCCTTTCAGCTTACTTCAGACCTCATTGTGGAAAAAGTCATGGCCGGTGACAGTCAAACTCTCATGGCCAACTAGTCCCATTGCATAAGCAATTTTGAATCTCAAACTCAAATATAAGTTTATAGTAATTGCTCTATTTCAATCAAGGTAGAAGGTATGATATATGAAAAAACAAATTTTTATATGCGAATAGTGTTTTAATTTGAGGTAAGGACCACCATTGGCGAGCTTAGCATCTTCAGAAGCAAGTCAAGCAAAAGTTGACAATCTGATGAACAGGCCAACATACCGGCGTCAGCAAGTATATATACAGCAAGTATATATACCAACATACCGGCGTCAGCAAGTATATATACTTTTCAGAGTTGGCGCGGCATTCCGTTTGTCTGACGCATGCAGTTGACTTTTTATTATAATCTTAAGATCTATTGTTTAATCTGTTTATAGGGACTGCGAGCAAAGCTTTACTACGTCGACCTTGTTCAAAACTCTTGCAAAACTACACAACCATTGAGCCTCCACTTTACCAAGCGTAAAATGAAGCAAATGGGACCGCGGGAAATTTTAGTATTTTAGCTATTCCAGGGAAGTCCCTTTAAACCGTTTTTTTTTTTTATCAGCCTGATGACCAGCCAAAGACCAAGTCAAAAATCCTTAGATTTTATTTTAAGATAACATTTGAACAAAAATCAAATTTATCATTTCCATTGCATTGAAAAATTTCTTTCTGTTATGAACAACGTAAAATATGAGTTGATTTGAGGTTAATTCAAAACGTGTATGCAGAAAATATACGTAGACGCACGCGTGTCCTTGATGTATCACTTCCGGTGTCTGTTAACTTATGCCATATATACGCACGGCCATGGCCAACAACACACGCGCCAAGGAATGGATGCTGTCATGTATGTTGGCATCGCTATCGCCCGACGGGGCGAAACTGGTTAAAATGACGCGGCACTGGTCGCCATTGAAACCATTTGATGGCACACGTCTTTCTGGTATTTTCACACGCTTGAGCATCACATTGGATTCAACAGCACGTTTTAGTGATACCCCCTTCCCCCCTCACCCCTTCAAACAGACACACACACACGCACACTAGTATAGCGAAACTGCCTAATATGCTTATTCTGGCTCTCTGGCTGGCTGGCTGGCTGGCTGGCTGGCTGGCTGGCTGGCTGGCTAGTTGTCTGGTTAGTTGTCTGGTTGGTTGGGTTGGCTGGTAGGGTTGTCTGGTCTGTTGCTGCAGCGAGAAAATAAGCAACACGCCGTCAAATTGAACCCTTTTTATGCCCTCAACCCATTGAAAATATGTAGTCAGCAGGGTATACTGTTTTTCCTAAAATGTATGTAGCAAACAGAGAAGACGTAGTCGACTTCAAATGATTTATATCTTAGGATCAGATGATTCATTTCCATTAGGTCTATAACAATTAACAATTAACAGCTTTTAATCGATTATTCTCAAAAATCATCTTATTAAAACATTAAAAGAAAACTATCACTGACTTACTATTTTAAGCAGCAGCTAACCTTTGGGCGCTAGGATATTCGGATAAAACGATATTCACATGCTCTCGTAAGACTTTAAGATATAACCGCACACAAGCACATGACTGTGGCCATGGCGCCACGCAGTAATGCCAATGTTTATATTCAAGCACAATATTATTTTCCCATTTTGACAAGGAACAACACTTTCAACCTGCATTTTCATTGTTCCGTGTATTTGATAAAATATAATAAGCCACGTAGAGGCACTCAATACGGAGACACTGATATCGCGTCAGTTAAATTCTCTCTGCTTTGTTCGAAATATACAATCGTATAGTAAAAAGTTTACAGTAATCGCATTGCTTCGAGATATCAACTAGCATGAAATATCTAATGAATAAATATAAACAAATATCCAACATCCAACTTACCAACAACATAAGGCTCTTTCGATTGAGTACGAGATCTCTTTACTCTTACCCAAAAGTCAGAAGTTCTACATTTGTGATGCGCTAGGTTGGTCTACATCGGCTTATTGTATTAAAGCAACACAACTTGCTTATAATAAATTTCGAATTGGACACATTTTGCTCTTGCTTCAGACTAAATGTCTAAATGGTTCTTTGTATACCTTCATCTGAGTCTGACCAGCCAACGACAAAATGATATGACAGCACTTAATGAGATATACCGCAAGCCGCAATGCAACTAAAGTAATTTATACGCTTCGGCAAGGACACAGAGCTGACTGCACGATGAAGTCGAGTGTAGCCGACAGCAATCCCAAACTCAATCAGCCGTGCAAAATTGTCAGAGCAAATGGATCTATGAAAGCGCAGATGTTATACTCCCTTCTACTGCATACAGGCTGCAGTCGAGGACGTGGCGGACAAAATGTAATTAGAGCGCTTCATAGGAGATAAAGCTTTAAGTGGGCTACCCACACACACAAAAATATCTAGATACATATCTATTCTTTCTATATGTTTATACGGGATAATGGTATATCAAATAATTAGCTTTAAACTCGCATTGCCATTATTTTAAAACATTTATCGAAATATAACTTCGAGCAAGCTCAAAACTACAAGGCTTCAGTGGGAAATGTTAAAGTTAAAGTAATGCTAAATGCCCAACTCGAATTGTATTCGAAGTTGAAATTGAAATTTCACCACAAATATACTCGCAGCCATTTGAATGTCGGCATAACTTTTATCATAAATTTCACAAGCTCGCAATAATACAAAAACATTGTCGAGTGGATATAATATGAATATATTGCATGGGCGGATACTCTCCACAGCACTCCAGCCTCAGAGCCGAAGAAGGCAGTTCAATAACAGAAGACAATGAACATGTAGAGCCCTGTTGTAGTGGTAATTTAAATTTTTCGTGATTTTGCTATTGGGTGGAAAAATCTTTGCACCCATCATCGGCTCAGCCAGACCCCAATATCCCGTATAGCATATCCGAAGCCCACAAGCTAGGCCAAAACGCAGAAAATCCCACGGGAAGAATAATTTCAACTTTTTTGAGATTTTTGTGAGACATCTTTTGCGTTGAATTTTGCTCAATTTTCCTCATTTTACCCATTTCCCCCATCTCGCTGCCAAGCTTGTGCCCAACTAGCTGTGAAAGCTTAAGCAGTGTTTATGCCAGCTAAATGCGAATCAGACAAAGGTCGGCTGGGTATTATGCTCAACTTATTGTGCTTTGATAGCTTCAACTGGTCGTTAAATAAATTTCCTGCTTATATCTGTCAAATCGTTAGACTTATGTGTAGACTATGGGCAATTAGCTTAGCACTCTGCCATGCCCTGCTCTGCTCGGCCTTCCCACCTGTCGCAACAGTCGAAATCAAAAGTGTCATCACATGCTGCTGCATTTTGTGCAGCACCAACGGATTGCTCTCCTCTGTTGTTCTGCTGAAGCTAATGTCGTATGAATAGTTAATGACTTGCACACATGGCTGCCATGCCCTTAACTGCTGGCTGTCCTGCCCACACACTCTTATTGTGGGAATGGCAACCGCCTGTAGCTTAAGTTCACGACTGCATTTGCTTTTGTTTATCTACTGGACCTGCGACCTCTCTGACCATGCATGGTGCACAAACCGGACCACACCAATACCATGCTGATTGCTACTTGCTTAAAGACCCCATATGCCCAGAAGGTAGATAGGTAGCAGGTGGAAGATGGGCTGTGGGCGGTTTGTGCAAAGGCTGCTTCAGTCATAAGCATTAACAATGCACCACGACCGACTATGACCAGTCCGGAGTTGTGTTGTAAAATGTTGCCCTGCAGTTTATGCAAAGTTGCTGATAGCAATTTGCAAATTTAATGGCGTGAACAAATTCAATCAATGTATGCAAACAATGACACCAGCTTCAACGCTGGCCAAAACTTTGTCTCGCTGTCGTTGGCAAATGCATAGGCTAACTGCCAATGGTTATTGGCAGCTGAAGTCACCTGAATGCACTGCCTCACTGGCGCCCCGTTGCCGCTGGCAGCAAATGCATTTTAGTTAAAACTGCAGAAGGCAACAATAATCAATGTTTGGCATCGTCTATAGTCGATAAGTAATATGTCTTCTGTCGGTTGTCGACTGTCGGCTGTCGGCTGTCTATTGTCTGCTGCCTGCTGTCTGCTATCTAGGGGCAACCAGCTGCAAGCAGTCACTGAGTCGACCCACTGTGCTGCCATAATTGTTTACCTTTGCCAACTGATGATGTCCTTGGCGGGAAATTTTGCAGGTGTAACTGCTTGTTTGCCGCCCGTTTGGCTGTGGCTGACCACAAAAGCTTTACTTTGCTCTTCCATTTTATGGCATATGTATGCTGTGCATATTTTTTAGCTGGACAGATTGAATTTGTTTATATGCAAATGCAAATCAAAATCACTAGACCGCCCTGGCACTGTTGATCGAATTTCTATCTCCTATCTATTTGACGTCATTCGTGTGATCGCGCTATCTTCGAGTGGAATCCTCTCGAACCCCTGAGAAGTTTGCAGCTATTCGAAATAACAAAAAAATATATTCACACAGCAATCATCAAGGCATTTGCTGAACACCCAGACAGTTTGTAAACAAAATTGTCTTCTTAAAGAAGTCTGCGGGGCCATATTTTTGCACATTCACTGACTATGCCCACTGAGATATGTGCAGCAATTTTTATAGTGTTTTATAAAAAATGCCCATATACAAATTTGTCTTTGTAAGCGGATATAATGACAACTTAACCTAAAAACTTGCTCCAGAATTGCCGAAAACTAGCAAGGAAACGTGAAGAAAATCCTTTGTAAATTATTACGAAAAGCAGGCTGCAAATTAATGATAACGACAGCATCTCACGACGCGCAGCACAGAAGGCAGTCAACGGCCAAGAAGCTAGCACAAACACGCGCATACACAATCGTACACACACACAAACACACACCTACACACACTCATACACACTCGCACACACTCACGCACACACATCCAAGGATGCTGCTTCGATAGGGCTCCGGAAGTTTATGGCAAAGCGAGCCCACGAAAAAATTAGTAAGTAGAACCGTCAGACAACAATGGACTTGTCTGTGTACACAACCGTACGTGATTCTAGAAACGGTTTCATAAGCCCACTGACGCAATCACGAAGTGTGTGCTTTTGAGCAAAACGTGATTGTACGCTATGTTTGAGGTGTTTAGAGGACTAATATAACGTGCAAAAACACGCTAATATCTATATATAAATATATATATAATTTTTTTTTTTTTTTTTTTTCTAAATATTGAATTATTAACTTGTCTTTATGCTCAGAAAAGAGTGACACTATTACATTCTGTAATGCTTTACATCTCGAATGGACCTGTTTATGCGTACATATGCAACTGTACTTGCGTGTGCATTTAACTTTATATTCATGCATGTATGCATGTAAGCGGAAACGAGCACTTCAGCTGCTAGGTGAGAGTTTGTGTTGTCGCTGCCACAGACTGGTTCAGGTGCAAGTTATTTATGACCAGGACTTTTTCATTTTCCTATCGGATCGTTGCGAAACTTATAGAGCATTCGCACCGCCTTTTGGACCACAGCAGAACGCTTTGCATTGCATTGCAATGGTAGGCAAGGCTAAACCTCGACATCCACGCATGTAGCAATTTTCGGTTATGATCCCAAATATACCAAATGTATTCTAGTGGAAGGAGTGATCTTAGATCTCAGCGCAATTTAATTATTAATAAAATTTGAAGTATTGTATGTGAATTAAAATTAACTTGATTTGTGAGAAACAATTGCAATATCTAGCCCGATCTCTTATGGACAATCAGTAGCTTCAGTCATGACTGTAAAAGTACGTACATTACTTAGACATCAGTTTGGAGCTATTTGGATCTGTGAGATTTCAATCACTGTCCTTCAAAGTAAATGGAAGTATAAAAATGGGTGTTTCAAAATTTGTCGTGTATAAGCTCTTACTATTAGAGTTTCATTTACAATTGGTCTGCCAGTCAGCCACTGGCAGTGAACACTTGGGGAATTGCAGCACGAGCTCGGGCATCCAAGCCAACCATAACAAATGCCACACTCTTTACCAACAAAGCACAGCCAAGATCGTTGACATTATTAATGTGAAAACCCTGGTAACTAATGCTCAAGTAAAGCCCACACAGAAAATAAACTACCGAGCGCCGATAAGCAACAACTCCAGCACCGATGAAGTAGATGAGAGTGAATTTCACTTTCTAATAACAGGCGGCTATCGACCCGTAGTAAATGAGATTGCTAAGTTTCTTGTTTCACTGCGATCTTACCCACGCAAATACTTTGGCGATAGCCATTTCTGCGGGGGCAGCATTATCTCGAGACAGGCAATCCTATCTG
Organism: Drosophila koepferae; assembly: GCA_030914345.1. Classification (NCBI taxonomy): domain Eukaryota; kingdom Metazoa; phylum Arthropoda; class Insecta; order Diptera; family Drosophilidae; genus Drosophila; species Drosophila koepferae. The sequence continues at coordinate 73,992 of JAUESR010000118.1, forward strand.
CTGCTCACTGTTTCTTTATCAAGTAAGTGAGCTTGTTCCTAAAAATACAAAGTCTGTGTCAACAACAACAACAAAACAAGTAAGAAGGCTCTAGTCGAGGCGGCTCGACTACGAGATCCCCTGAACCCTGCAAAAAAGTGATACTCTTCTTCTTTACGCACTTATGAGCGCACGCTCTGCTAACCGCGCAGTTGCTGTCGTGGCTTGTAGGCGGGTTGGGCTGAATTTTGGACGCTCATAACTCCATTTCTAGATGGACTATCTTTATGAAATTTTTAAAGTAGATTAAAAGTATCTAAATCTATCTATATGCCAAATTGCAAGTCTCTAGTATTTGAAATGCGTTTTTTTCAAATTGGGGGCGAAGGGGGCGTGGCATCCAAAATCTGTAAATTACATAATGTGCGTATACATAATATCTATCTAAATAAACCAATTCGAAGTCTGTAGCTGAAACAGTGTAGAAGTTATGCCCAAAAAACCTAAAAAATTGAAACGAATTTTCGATTTTTTATCGATAATTTGGAAATGGGATGAGTTATCGAAAAAACAAAACAAACTCGTACTGCGTAGCTAACATACGAGTATTCATGTAAAATTTCTCTAGCTTCTGTAGTTTCCGAAATCTCGACGTTCATACAGACGGACAGACGGACAGACGGACGGACGGACGGACGGACGGACAGACGGACAGGGCTAGATCAACTTATTTTTCGATGCTGATCAAGAATATATATACTTTATGGGGTCTGCGACGTCTCCTTCTGCCTGTTACATATATTTTCACAAAACCATTATACCCGGAATTCCCATTTTCAATGAGTATAACAAGTAAGAACGTTGCAGTTAGGCGTAACTAACAGCGAAATACTTTGTTCCCATAGGTGCATCTTATTTATTTAACAAACATTTGATTAACGAAATGTTTCGACAATTAGAAAACGTACTTGGCAAGCAACAAACGTTTTTCCTATACATACATACAGATTTACACATGTACACACTATACGAGTATACACACAATTTTCTATGTATGCATACAAAAGTTTGCATGCCAGAATATTCTAAGAATTGTGACTGAATTGGGAATTTTCGATCGTTACTTTAGTTTTGTCAGAGACGCTCTAACAATGCCTTATTTGGTTTTAGTTAAAGCGTCACAAATCAGGGAAGTGGCGCTGGTGGTAAGCGCTATGCCAACTATACTTGGGTGCGTGGGTTCGGATTCCGCAGAAAACTTTTTTTTAAAAATTATTATTTTTTAATTTTGTTATATTTGTATATTTATTATAAAATGCTTGCTTCCAATTGATTGCCAATTAATTTATAAACATACGCATATGAATTGTGCATTTAAGCAAAAACTAAAACTGCTGTATGCTTTCCACGCTGTGTGGCAAGCAGTTTTTCTATGCATGCATATATGTATGTATGTATGTGTACGTGTATACACACATGTGTATACATATAGCAGGAATTGCGATTGTATTGTTTTGTTTTGTCACAAGCTGCTGATCAGCTGGTCAGCTGATCAGCTGTGCATTTATTTAGGTTTGACTAACGATTACATGTTGTTTTCAAAAGACCTGGGTTCGAATCCCGCTGGAAACTTTTTATTTATTAATCGAAAACTTATAAATTTTATTTTTTAAATTCATTAATATTATTATATTTATATTAAAATGCTTTTTGCCATCTTAGCAATTGCTACTGAGCTATTATATGCATGAATTATGCAGTTGGCCACAACAAACTTCTTTGCCGATTTGCCACGCCCCCAGTGGGCGTAGACGCATAATTCTTAGAAAGGGCCGACGCTAACATGCCTGCAAAATTTGGTTGCTTACATTCAAAAAATGCGAAAATTACAGGGTATTTTTCGATATGCCACGCCCCCAAAGAGGCTGAAAATTATTTTTGGGTCATCGATAGAGGAGGATATTAGTAACTCAACCATCCAATTTTCAAGCTTCTAGCTCTAAAACTGTAGGAGATATAAACTTTTGCGGTTTGCCACGCCCCCAGTGGGCGTAGATATATCTACTATAGCTTATTGATCTTGGGTTGTCAACCCGAGTATACATGCAAAATTTCAAGTCTCTAGTGTCAATAGTGTTCAAAATATAGCACAATTTGAAAAATCACTATATATTCAGGTCCGATTTGCCACGCCCCCAATGGGCGTAGACATATAACTTTTTGATGGATCTTCTTAGAATCATAACATTAGCTCACATGCAAAATTTCAGCGTTCTAGCTTTAACGGTGTAGAAGATACGTTTTTCCCGATTTGCCACGCCCCAATGAGCGTAGATATATCCGCCATAGCTTTTTGAACTTGTTTTGTCACCCCGAGTATACATTCCAAATTGCAACTCTCTAGCTCATCATCTAGTATGATAACTTAACTATGGGCGGAAGAGTTTTCCGATTTGCCACGCCCCTAGTGGGCGGAACGGGAAAATTTTAACACTTTATAATTCGGGAGCATATATGAGTATATGTTTAAAATTTCAAGTCTCTAGCTCTAATAGCGCCGAAAAATATTGCGTTCATTCGGACGGACGGACAGACGGACGGACAGCAAGACGGACATTGCACAAACCCAATATACTTTTTTCCGAATTGGGAACAAAGTATAAAAAGCATACGATTCTTGGAATGTCAGTTCTCTTGTAGTCGTGCCGTCTCGACTACTGCTTCTTTAGTTGTTTATATTATCTTACAAAATTACCAATTTTAATTTAGAAATCACAGGAGGCGCCCCAGCCAAGTATGGATAATCGCCGGTACACCGCGACGGCTTCTTAAAACGGATAAAACACAAGTAATGCTCGTGGACACGATCATGACACATCCAAAATACAGTGGTCGAACACTAAGGAATGATGTCGCTGTCATATTAATCAAAGGCAAGCTAAAAACAGATGGAATTAACGTCGATATTATACCCATAGCGAACACAGAACCTAAAATTGGAGCAAAGTGCACAGTGCTTGGATGGGGCACTGTTATTCAGGTAGGTATTCTAGTCTGGATAATGTTAAATTTAAATAGATAGCTAGTTCGCTAGGTAGAAGTATTCTTTAGCTCAAATACTCAATGTTAAATAATGTTTGATATCGATTAAATTTGATTTCAAAGGTTAAGATTAAGATTAAGACAATTAAGATTAAGATTACAGCGCTTAATATCAGCAACATACTTTCGACTAATTAAGAAAATGTATGGAGTCAGTTACACCTGCACATCGAAAACATTCTCTCTACTGATATCATAATAGTAATATAGATCCCATTTAACTCTACACTTCTAGTTTGGTCCATCACCTGACGAAGTGATCAACGCCGATGTCTATATTCAGCCATATCGGACTTGCAGTAGACATAAATACTTTAAAAAGGGAATATTCTGCGCCGGAGACACAAATGACTTCGAAGTGGACAGCTGTCAAGGCGATTCGGGTAGTCCGTTAATTTGCGATGGTCGTGTGGCAGGTATCGTCTCATTTGGTGCGGGCTGTGGTGAGAGATACTCGTTTGGATTCTACTCAGATGTTTACTACTATCGCAACTGGATAAATAACAATAGAGCCACCCACAAGAAAGTGAACGTCTTGCCGACTGCCACATTTGCAATATCAATAATAATGCAAGCTTTTCGTATTTAATATTTTTAGTATTTATAGCTAAGCGGCGTTCAAATGACGTGAATTTGCTATTTATTATGAGAGGCACTGCGTCATTCGCACTTCTGTTCAACAGGTGCGTGACCTGCGGCTTGCGGCTGGCATTCTGCATATGACAAGCCGAAATTGAGTGAAATCATGGCGCTGAAGTCTTATGAAAATCCCAAAACCAGTGACAAAATGCGGTGACCAACAGGGTCACTCGCAGGCACTGCGCCCCCATCTATGTTATGGCTGTGTTTGCTGTGTCTGACAACAATTATTACATCTCGCGAGCAACGAAAGGCACACTGTCTCTGAAATACTTACTTGTATATTGTAAACAAGTTTTATCTGTTGATCTGCTGAAGAGAAATATTTTACAGATTAAAATTTAAGTAGCTCGGCCAATGCGAATGGGTCTTCTCGTTTTCATTGGCACTTTCAACGAATACGGATCTGATGACCTTTTCTTATGCTTGACTACAATTAATTCTCGTTCTTTTACTATCTCATTGTACGTTAAATGAAACATTCACTGTCCACGTCAATAGCGTATGGGTCGGAATTTTTATTTTACAGATCAATGTACATAAGTAGAGAGACAGAAAAAACTCTTTCTCTCTTTCGACAAATCTGTAAAAATCAGTGCGGAAACATGTTGATTGAATATCCAAAATCCAATTAGTAACCACATATACACATATATTCAGGAACACACACGCAATCACGAATACAATTAGAGAAGGCAACAATAACAAGAAATGAAACCATTTGCTTTATTTTGCCGTTATACAAGTCACGCACACAGTCTATCACATTCACATTCACAGACTATGAGGCAGCCACACACAACCAATCACACACACACATTCACTTAAACTCGTTTACCCACACAGACAACAATCAGTTTGTCATTTCATATTCGCATTGTCTGCCGTTCAAGAGTTCATAATGAATTTAATCGCGTATGTTTATTGCTCACTTTTAAAGGGACGTACATCAATTCACACGCGCACTCCTCCAAGCGACGTGTGTGTGTGTAAGTGCGAGCGTTAGTATGTCCTGAGAAAACATTCCCACAAGTTGTTTTGTAGCAACCGTCAATGATGCACACACATACACATGCACACACACACACAAACACACACACATACACACACACACAGTTTATCATTTTGCCACGCTTCTTGTTTGCCAAGTGTTGGGTCGTCAACGTTCCTTTTGCATATTGATTTATCGTTGTTGTCACTGTCTGCTCTAGTGCTCTAGGCCAACAATGATGTTGTTTTGACTTGGTTGGGCTTGGTTCCGTTTCGGTTCGTGCCAGCCTGGCAGCCTCCCCACCTGATTCCCATTTCGTGCCGAGGTAGCACAGTAAATTGTTTGCATATATTAGACACATACCTCAAATTGCATTCTAAATGAAGTTCATTTGAAAATAATTGCAGTTGAACTTTATTGTCGTCGATGATTGCCTGCCTGCCAATGAAATATAAACGACTGCCAGTGAATTAAAATCTATTTGACTCTCAGTTAATTGGCCAATTGCGATAATGAATAACAATTAATTTGCGTTAATGAATATGAGTCTGAGAGCTGAAAATCATAACTTGCCAAAAGACACATTTTCAGTCCTATGTTAGCGCGAAAGTTACTCGAGGCATCTGGGACTTATTATGCGCAAGTCTTAGCACAGACACGACGCATCGTCTAAATTGCTTGCCGCTTTTCAACGGTTGCATAGCACATACACAGCACAATAAATGGCAAATACCAATGTGGCATGTTTATAATGGCACAATTTACCAAAGGAACATCAAGAACTGCTCGACTCCGACCACTAACCAGTCCCAATCTAAAATCAACTTTACCACAAAGGGAAGCATCACGATTTCCTGCCAACTCGAGAGGACTTATCGGTAACTTTAGTTAGCGGTGTTAAGTATCAGTATCTGTATCTGTATCTGTATCTGTATCTGTATCTGTATCTGTATCTGTATCTGTATCTGTATCTGTATCTGTATCTGTATCTGTATCTGTATCTGTATCTGTATCTGTATCTGTATCTGTATCTGTATCTGTATCTGTAATCTGTATCTGTATCTGTATCTGTATCTGTATCTGTATCTGTATCTGTATCTGTATCTGTATCTGTATCTGTATCTGTATCTGTATCTGTATCTGTATCTGTATCTGTATCTGTATCTGTATCTGTATCTGTATCTGTATCTGTATCTGTATCTGTATCTGTATCTGTATCTGTATCTGTATCTGTATCTGTATCTGTATCTGTATCTGTATCTGTATCTGTATCTGTATCTGTATCTGTATCTGTATCTGTATCTGTATCTGTATCTGTATCTGTATCTGTATCTGTATCTGTATCTGTATCTGTATCTGTATCTGTATCTGTATCTGTATCTGTATCTGTATCTGTATCTGTATCTGTATCTGTATCTGTATCTGTATCTGTATCTGTATCTGTATCTGTATCTGTATCTGTATCTGTATCTGTTGTATCTGTATCTGTATCTGTATCTGGTATCTGTATCTGTATCTGTATCTGTATCTGTATCTGTATCTGTATCTGTATCTGTATCTGTATCTGTATCTGTATCTGTATCTGAATAGCTAAGGATGAGAGTTACTTAAAGGATGGCAAGCTTTCGTTCCCTCACTTGTGAATGTTGCCATCAGACCACACATTCACACGCGCTCTCGCACACATACATATATACACACATGACATACACAGACATCCTGACCAAATCGCCAGCTAAGCTTCAACTTCAACACATCGCGGGTCAGGCCTAGACCAAAATCGCTATCAATTTGCGTTTGTAAATACATTTTAATGGCATTTCAAAGTACAACTGAGTTGACTGCGGGTCGGGTCTCTAGCGCCTCTCATCGTGCACTCATTCCACAAACCTGTCCCGTAATCAATTTGAAAATTTGAACGTGGTTACTGTTGTTGTTGTCTCTGTTGCTAGTGCGATGTGCGAATGGAGCTGCCCGCCGCTTAGCAATCGTGTTTTAACGGGGAGACCGAAGTGGGAGGAGCAGCGGAGTGACACCGGAAATTCAAACTACTTCCTGTTTGTAGCTGGTATTCGTTAGCCGCGTTTTCATTTGAACTCCAGTTTGGTTTGACTTGATGGATGGCTTCGACGCCGATTTGATTTGTTTTCATTGTAACAAGCCTTTTATTAGCCATCCCCTTTCTCCTCTCCTTCCCTCTCTGCCTGACTGCCTGCCACATCACTAATACCAGCCTCTGACCCCAAAGCCATCCCATTATCGGCCTTAGCGCGGAATTTCGGCGAGCACGCTTGTTATTGCCCTTATTGTTACTACTGCCTTGTACAGTGGAGCGTTTGCTGTGTTTTTATGGCGAAAATGTTTATAAGAGTCCCTTTCTTAGTAATCACTGAATTTGTGAAATTAAAAATATTTTGTCACTGTCGTTCCTCCGCATATTGAACAAGTTCAAGTTTATTTACTTCTTAATCAATTCTTATTCGGATGTACATTACCTATCATTTGATTTGGACTTCGCTTCTCGTTTGACTGCCACACTATGCATCGTTGCGGTGCTCTTCGTTAAATGCAAACACTAAAAAGGGTTTTAAAAAAAAAAAAATAAATAAAAAAAAAAAAAAACAATCAACGCCAACGCAACAGCAACAGCAGCATCAACCCATCCAGAAAGCCAGCAGCAGCTAGTGACCGTCCAGCCAACTAGTACGACCACTTGCTCTCGAAACTCACCAAGGGCTGGAAAGCAGACGGCGCCGCCAATGTTGGTGACCGCCAACGGCAGCAACCACCCCTTTTCGATTCTGTTTGCTTGGCCCTGGCAGGGCACAGTGCCGTCCATTTCAACAGAAACGATTGTAAATTCCTCGATCTGCATTGGGGGGAATTACAATCTGGCTGTGAGCACATCTATTTAGAAACATTTGCGAAAGACATATTGTAGGTATCTCTCCCCCCTGACTTACTCTCTCTCTCTCTCTCTCTCTCTCTCTCTCTCTCTCTCTCTCTCATACACACACACACACACACATACACACACACACACACAAACACTAATATCTATATTTCTATCTAACTGTCCATCTATTATTAAGTTAAAGCCTTATTCAAGTGAAGCAGACTGTATTATTTTTTAATTGCAAGACATTGTGCGTTTATGTTTGTGTGTACGTGTATGTGTATACGTGCGTGTTAGTGTGTGTGTATGTGTTGTGTGTGTGTTATTGTCAGTCTGTAGCAAAGCGATTTGCATACAAATTTGGCACGAAGTGTAAATATTTAAGCAGATACAAAGTGTGAGTATTAAATTTTTGATACTAATTAATTATGCATGTGTAAATGTTGCTATGAAAATGATTATAACGCCATATTTTGGCTTACCACTCGAATGGTACACACACACATACATAAGTTCGATAATTCAAATTAGCATGCACACAAATAAATTCAAGCTGGAGAATTACACAGCCATACAAAAATCGAATGCACTAAACTTCATTTGAATGGTATCCTTATTTGTATTTGAACGCGTACACTGCCCAATGTTGATGAGTGATTTACTTAATTGCGTAATTGAGGTACACAAAATGCATAGAGACGGGAGTTTGCTGATAATCGCTATATAACTATATATCGGATCATTTACTTTCGATTAAATAGCCATTCGAAAAAAAAACTAACGCCTGTTCAGTCAGGCTTATAGCTGGCACCCACAATATCAATAGCAACGAAATAATAAGTATCGAGAAAGAAATTCTATTAAAACTTTTTCACTTTTCGCTTTGGGTTTGCGCAAATGGGTCGCCGGCTCAATGCCGTTTGTTGGTTTCAATTCAAAAGCCAAAAATACCAATAAATAATTTATACACCATCACACATACATGTGTAGCTGTATACACATATATGTATGTATGTATATACATACATACATTTATTCGCACGACTGCGTGTGTGTGTGTGATTTGAACCTATATCTAGCGCAGTCTTAAAGCGTATTAGCTCCCCAACCGGCCAAGTGGCAGCCGGACAACGATGATAGTAAGATAGCTTGGGCAGAGTAAAGTGGTATGTATAAGATATTGAGCTTCTTGAAAAGAAGAGGAACAGTAAACATCGCAGTTGGACGCAGCTGACCGCATAATTCTCGCTCACTCTGCAAACGCAGCTCAATTGGGAGCCTAGTTGAACTCCACATATATAACTTCTTGCAAGTCCCTATTTGCAACTCTGTGGACGTGTGGATCAAATGACAGCATATGCTCAAACGAGAGTAAGCCAAAGTTTAAGTTTTCACGGACAGAATGTCGGGCAGAAAGCCAATATTCTTACTTCGCTTTATGAGCCAGCGTAAAGACTTAAGCTCTGCCCTCACAATAGGCATTGGGTACTGGGCGCCGAGCTTTGGATGTCCTTCTATACCAGTAGCAGCAGCAGCAGCAAACGCGCAGCCGGCAAGTGCGAAACTGTCTACAAAAGTATAATCTATGGCCCAGACCACTGCAGACTATTTGTATTAATTTGTTGTTGCTGCTGCTCTCGCAAAAGGCAGCTATTGAATATGAAAGCTGTACGGTGGCCAGCCAGCTGAAAATTCTAAGGAATTTGTCCTTGCATTTTTCGCAAAATGATCCTTCCACCGTGCGCTATTTCATACAAATGTCACTGCCCGCCATATTGATGCAAGTAGAAAGACAGCGACAGAGTTGAGCACAAAATGGAGCTATTAAAATGTCTGCGCGTACGAGAAGATAAATGTTACAAACACAATTTAGCTGGCCTGAATAACGAATAGAGAGGACAGAAGGCAAGAGAAGAGCAAGTACTTGCGCCACACTATGAAGAGAAGAGCAAGTACTTGCGCCACACTATGAAGAGAAGAGAAGAGAAGAGAAGAGAAGAGAAGAGAA